>CM063500.1:4651972-4661972 GCA_032207245.1 Pardosa pseudoannulata | reverse complement strand
TTTATTTCATTGTATTAGCAATTCCATGTATCGCTACTAACATAGGAAGTGTTCAACTAAATCAATTAATTATTGATATTTCAGGGTCATCTTAAGTTTTATCAAATAATTTATCAAGCAGTTAATAATCCTATAGGACAGAAATTAGTAATTTATTAGTTTGTTCCCCTTTATTAGTATTTTTATGAATCCATTGCTAATAACATATTAAATGTTTTAGTTTAATATTTTGATCCAAGAGTATCCATTTAAACAGGGAATGAGGTAAATCATTTGCAAATGTTATTTATTTTCTAAAAAACTTTTAGATTCATAATTCAACCTACTTGTGAAATGAGATTATCTTATATAATTTTATCAGAGCTAAAACACACCATCTCCGTAATACCTTGGGTGATTTAGGTCTGAAGTCTGAAAACTTTTCCATGCAGAAATATTGAAATGGAAATATTGAGAGTGGATTTGGGAGTAAAACTGAGATGTAAGCAATACTTTTGTGCTTTCGTTTCATGCAATAAATATAGTTCATGACTGATTGCTATTTTTTGATTTTATATAAATATATCGGAAACATATTTTGAAGTAACGAAGAACATGTCCTTTTAGAGTGTCTTTAACCCATTGCCTGAGGAATATATTTGAAAAAAAATGTCAAAAACAGAAAACAAAAATTATCTTTAATTTTGTTCGTTATTATTATCATACTTTTACAAAAAAAGGTTATTTAAAAAAAATTAAACGGAATAATTAATATTTTCAATATTTTTTTATACATGGGAAATGTTAATGGATTATAGTAATTTTTGCTCAAACTATAGCAAAATAAATCAAATTACATCATTTTCTGGTTAAATATAATAAAAGAAGACAGTAATATTTTTATTAATACAGTCGAACTTCCAAAACTTGACTTCCTATAAGTCGAATAATCCACTAACTATAGCTTTTAATCAAGTACCGAATCATTTCTATACTTTTCTTTAAAAAAGTGTCTCGATAACTCAAAGTGAACATCTTCTAAGTCGAAGTTTTTGTGATAGATTTCCCCGGTAAAAAACACAATTCTGTTCAAAACTCCGAATGTCAGTCTATTCTTGACCATCGCGAACGAAGGTACTCGAAGGTCACGAGCAAGCACAGGACGCTATTTACATCTTACCTGGAGACCACCGAAGGTACAGAAAACACCCTATTTAACTGTGTTCAAAAATTAGGTGACTTTGTCAATGCCAACAACCTTAAAAATAATTGCCTTTTTTCAATGAGATTTACATGGTATGTATACTAATTAATATGTAATGAGGTCAAATTTCTTGAGTTTTAACAAAACTTTTGAACCCATTTTTCTTTTGTTGTTTACATAGGCTATTAAAAAATTAAAATGCGTACAACTATATTATGGCATCCCTATTTTATGTGAGTTATAAAACGCGTATGCTTTTTTGACATTAAGAACCTCAAAGATTTTTTTGAGAGATAAAGAATATATTCTATTTAAACGTAAATAAAAATATTAAACCTAACTGTATAATTCTTGTTTTGTATAGCCAGAATAAATAAATATTAATAACTATTAAGTTATTAATATTTCCCTTGAACACATAATAGTTTTTCCATAGATTTAATTTTAATAAAGTCATCAAGCATATAGGTTAAAAAAATAAAATAAATTAATAGGACTAATCCAGTATCCCTTAAATAGCTGTGCATGTTCTGCCTTATTAAATTCAATATTACCTTTATATTCCATTCCTTAATTTGAATACGGCCTATTTTATCCAAGAATATCAGTTTCTGCCATCCAGAAAAATCAATAACAATAGGAAAATCCATAAAAATTCAATCAAACAATAGGAAAATCATTATGGTGATATCGGATTTAAGCGGGTAGTACTAGATTTGAAATAAAATTTAATATTATTCTCATCAAAGTATAGAATATAACTAAGAAAGAGAAGCAGCAAAATTAGATTTATATAAACTATCGTATTATGAATGTATGTGTTACTGATCTTACTAACAAATGTGATAAGCATTAATCAAAATTTTTTTAAAGTTATAATACTAAAAACTATTTTTTATATTAAAATAATCTGCTTTTTTGATTGTATAATTCTCTTATATGTGAAATGTTTTCTTTGAAATATAGAAGACATTTCGTTGTATTTCAAAATTATGCATACAGTGAAATGTGTATTAACATATTATTTAGAGACGTGGTAGCTTAATCAGCAAAGGCAACGCTGTTTTAACTAGTTCGTTGAGGTTTCGAAAGCCGAAGTGGCGTAAGATCCGCCGTGTTCGTTAATGACTTCAGAATGTAAAATATATTTGTAGTCGCAATGTTCTCCAAGTTCTCAATGAATACCTCTGGGGGCTGCAAGTCAAATGTATGGTCTTCTGTTTCTTTCCTGCTTCACAATTACGAGGATCCACTTGAGTGAAAGTCGTACTTTCACCCTAGCTCGTCGAAACGAAACGCTCACCCGTTTCGAAGGTTGCCTTAATATGAGTAGCGTATATCTGAGTCCTACTTTGTTTGACCAAATTTCATCAGAAACAACCATATATTATTATACATCATTTTTTCCTCATGATATTTTCTGTGAAATACTATGATAGTAAGTTCGTTTTATTCTAAAGTGCGTGAAGCCGAACGATGGCCGTTTAGTTATACTGTTGACTTTCGGTGCCGGAGTTCTTGGGTTCGAACCCCACAATGGCATGGGTGTTCGTAGCCGTTCGGAATCGGATTTAAACTGTAGATTCCGATCTCATTACCCCCCGTGTTGTGAAAACGTAGACCTTAGCACCTCAAACCAAACCTTAAGGTGAAAAAATTATTATTAATATACGTGTGTGTAAAAAATATCTAGGAAAGTAAACAATTAGTAATTGATAAAATAAAAATATTGATTTTTCAGTTTGTTTCATTTTATTAGCAATTCCATGTATCGCTAATAAGGTAAGAAGTGTTCAAGTAAATCAATTAATTATTGATATTTCATGGTCATCTTAAGTTTTATCAAATAACTTATCAAGCAGTTAATAATCCATAGAACAGAAATTAGTAGTTTATTAGTTTGTCCCCTTTATTAGTATTTTTATGAATCCATTGCTAATAACATATTAAATGTTCTAGTTTAATATTTGGATCCAAGAGTATCCATTTAAACAGGGAATGAAGTAAATCATTTGCGTATGTTATTTATTTTCTAAAAAAACTTTTAGATTCATAATTCAACCTACTTGTGAAATGAGATTATCTTATATAAATTTATCAGTGCAAAAACACACCATCTCCGTAATACCTTGGTGATTTAGGAATTCTGAAAACTTTTCCATGGAGAAATATTGAAATGGAAATATTTAGAATGGATTTGGGAGTAAAACTGAGATTTAGGCAACACTTTTGTGCTTTCGTTTCATGCAATAAATATAGTTCTTGGCTGATTGCTATTTTTTGGTTTTATATAAATGTATCGGAAACAAATTTTAAAGTAACGAAGAGCTTATCTTTTTAGAGTGTCTTTAACCCATTACCTGCGAAATATGTTTGAAAAAAAATTTCAAAAATAGAAAATAAAAATTATGTTTAATTTTGTTCGTTATTATCATCATACTTTTACAAAAAAAGGTTATTTAAAAAAAATTAAAGGAAATAATAAATATTTTGCTATACATGGGAAATGTTAACCGATGACAGTAATTTTTGCTCAAACTAGAGCAAAATAAATCAAATTACATCATTTTCTGGTTAAATATAATAAAAGAATACAGTAATATTTTTATTAATACAGTCGAACATGATAACTCCACTTCCTATAAGTCGAATAATCCGCTAAATCGAACCTTTAATTCAGTTCCGAATCATTTCTATACTTTTCTTTAAAAAAGTGTCTCGATAACTCAAAGTGAACATCTTCTAAGTCGAAGTTTTTGTGATAGATTCCCCAGGTAAAAAACACAATTCTGTTCAAAACTTCAAATGTCAGTCTATTCTTGACCATCGAGAACGAAGGCTCTGGAAGGTCACGAGCAAGCAAAGGACGTTATTCACATCTTACCTGGAGACCACCGAAGGTACAGACAACACCCTATTTAACTGTGTTCAAAAATTAGGTGACTTTGTCAATGCCAACAACCTTAAAAATAATTGCCTTTTTTCAATGAGATTTACATGGTATGTATAATAATTAATATGTAATGAGGCCAAATTTCTTGAGTTTTAACAAAACTTTTGAACCCATTTTTCTTTTATTGTTTACATAGGCTATTAAAAAATTAAAATGGGTACAACTATATTATGGCACATTTCAAACCATTTAAACCATGTCGACCCATCTTAAGTGCCAGTTGAGAGGAATGGTAGGTAACTTCGATAATTCGAACTTCGGATAAGCCAAATATTTTTCGGGGTCCCCTGGGACTTCGAGTTATCGAAGTTCGACTGTATAAGGTGTCATGAATTCCATGTCCCTCAGATTTCTTTCAATTTCACAAAATCTTTACAATATCTAGATAATAGCGACAAAAGTCGCAAAACTGCCGAATTTTTAACTGAAAAGTGTCTTTATCTATTGGGAAAATGGCAAATTAAATATCATGAATTGGCCAAACCCATATCGAGGTTCAAGGAATTGAAATACTGTTTTTACTCATGCGCTATAACTAAGGTCGGCCATTCCAAATTTCATGCATTTGCTTTGACCGACCTGAGTTCGGGAGACACAAGCAAGGGGGTAATTATGTTCTTTTTTAAATAATTGAATATTAATTACTTTTCAAATTAATACTAGACTTCTTGAAATTATTGAATTTTCCCATAATTGTAAGACTTACAATCTGTTGAATTCTGAAGCAATTGCTTAAGGACAAAATAAACTTAATTTAAGGACAAAATAAATAAGGACAAAATAAATAAGTTTTTAGGCTAGTGTCTTTTAAATAAGTAATATGTGTATTATCTTATTAACCCCGTGAGGACCAGCACGTAAATGCTATATGAGTCGATCGTTTTGAAACGTTGCGTCTTTTACATAATTTTATCAGCGCCAAACCCAAGAGGAAAAATTATTAATTTATAGAATATAAATAAGTAATATATTTGTATGATCCATTTTATTAGCACTTCCATGAATCTATTGCTAATAACATATTAAATATTGAAATAAATCGAATAGATTAATTGTTGATATTTCATAGTTGTTTTAAATTATGGAATAAATACCAATTTAATTTTATATTTGGATATGAGATTATACATCTAAGCAGGTTGCGGCAAGTAAAACGTACAAATATTGTTTATTTTCGAAAAAGGTTTTAGTCATAATTTTCCTGCTTAAGGAATCAGTTTTTTTTATATAATTTTATCATTGCGGAACACAAGCTATATATAACATTCCCTTTAAGTTCCCGGAGATTTATGATTTTTCCAAACTTTCATATGCAAAAATATCCATCTGGAAGTAATGAGAGTAGATTTGGAAATAAAATTCAGATGTAGACATAAATTTTCTGCTTACGTTTCGCGCAATAAATATAGGTCATAACTGATTTTTATTACTTGTTTTTATACATATCCACTGGAAACAAATTCTGGAATTCGAAGAATTTGCAATTTCAGGATACATTTGTGTATTAAAAAAATCTAAGAATTTATCTGTAATTTTAAGATAAAAGAATTTTAAATAGAGGCTTTTGTTAAATTAAATAAGGGACGTTGAATTTAATATTTTTTAAATTCACTTTTTAAAGATATTTTTGTAATAAGAATACTTAATGTTGTTAGATGAAAAACAGAAAACGTAATCTACTAGAAATATATTTTTGAATTAAAATACGATAGTTTTCGGTAAAGTTTGTGTCATCGAAAAAAATTTCTTAAAAATATTCCTAGTGAATTGCAAACTAATTTCTTGTATTTCTTTATTTCTATCTGCACAATTTATATAGGAATAAAATTGAGTATTGATTTTCACTTACGTGAATGCTATTTACTTCAGAAAATTATTTAAGCTTTACTATAGAAATAGTTTTATCAAATATTTTCGTAGTTTTATGTATTAAGTCGCATTTCTCACAAATAATGGTCGGTAGTTTGTAAAAATATTTTATGATTTTCAAAACCAATAAGTAATGTAATAAGAAAAACATAAATAAAGAATATCCAAAATTTTAATTAAAACACACAGAAACGTAATGAACTCTGATCATTCCAAATTGTTAATTCAATAAAAAAAGGATAGTTAATGTGAATAAGTAAATTTAAAAATTAGATTTTAAAAATAAAAAATTATTTAAAAAATAATTATTTAAAACTAAAAACAAAATTTCTAGACGCAACAGTCCCTAGAAAGCCAGGACCTTCGATGCCAACTTCCATTTTTGAGGTTTTTCTGGGTTCCAAATCTTATGTACCGGTTAGGTGGTCAGAATAGCTTGGACATTCCATTGTTTAATGCCTAAGCATGCTTGGTCCTCAGTTTGTCTACCCACTGAAGGGGTAAAAGGCTGACTCAACTATGCTCAGACCGGGAAATGAGTCGTGAGAACGCGAAGCGCTACCCCAGTGCTACCGGGTTTCAATTATTTAAAACTAAATTATTAAAAAAATAATCATTACATGAATTATTTACAGCAATTTTTTAAAGTTTCATACGAAGTCGATTTTTGAACAGTAAAATAATCATATATATTATTAGGAAAATGCCTTTATATAATAACGCATATAACTAACTTTTTAAGACATAGAATTAATCATTTTTTATTAGAACAAATTTCATTTCATGTTGTGATTAAAAAGTGTTATTCTTATGGCCTTTGTCACTTTAAATTACTACAATAAAACACATATTTTAAAAATATGTGTTGTAACCATGCATTTAAGGGGTTATATGACTCTTACAATAGAAAAAAATGTATATGTGATGAAAATTAGAAGCGGTATAAATGAAAAAATACCATAAATTGTAAAGAAATAGAAGAAATTGGTAACTTTATATATTTAGGAACGAACATTTCTGCTGAAGGTGGTACAGATAACGGTATGAGAACACGAATTAAAAAAAGCAAAATATGTATTCAGGTTTGTAGGTGTTATAGTGGTATGCAAAATGTTAAACACAAAAAAGAGCTTTTAGTCAGAACCCTTTATTAAAAGGATAATGCTTAAATAATAGTAACATGGTAGAATATAAAAGAACTAGGCCGTGTATGAAACTTGCAGTTTGAAAGTGACGAACAATACTGTGAAGAATTCCCGTGTTCAAAACACGATGGATTCTACCGCCGAGTGAAGAAGTTCTTTCCGCTTCATCTCTGCTGTGTTGCCGACTGGGCACGCCACACAAATACACCAATTTTGGAATGTCCAAACTTATTTGGAGCAAGAGAAAAATATCTGTATTTCAATTCAGTTAAGATCTAAATTGGTTCGTCCAATGCACAACATTCAATTTGCCATTTTTCCAATGGATAGAGATACTTTCCCGCTAAATGGTAGACAGTTTAGCATTATTTGTTGCATTTTCACGAATACTGTAAAAGATTTGTGGCATTCAAAGGAATCTGAAAAACACTAAATGCATGACAGTTGATAGATATAAGACTGCTGTATTAGTTTAATATATGTATTCCATAGAATTATGTCATTTGATTTATTTTGTTGTAATTTGAGCAGAAATTTCTGTAATCCATTTCCCATATATTTGAAAATATTGAAAATAGTAATTATTTCATTTAATTTTTTTTCAAATATAATCTTTTTCTAACATGTTGATGATAATAACGAACAAAATTAAAAATAATTTTTGTTTGCATTTTTAGCATGTTTTTCTCAAACATATTCAACAGGCAAGGGGTTACGAAAACTGTCTCAATGACAAGAAATCTCATTTCCTTGATTAGCATTAAAACACGTTTATTGTAGGAGAAATTATATAAAGGATAAAACATATTAAAATAACATCAAATCACCACTGAACCATCAAAAGAAAAATAATGTCGAGCTGTCAGCACAAGTCTTTATGGTTAACGGAAAATTCTCTTATCTGGCGAGGACTTGGGTGGAATGTGTTTCCCCTTCCAGGTCGAACTTTCGCTTATTTGGGGTAGGACATTTCTACCATCTTTGTCTGAGTCCAATTTTTAAGTAGGTTTCAAGGAGTAATAACACAACACATTGAAACTGTTATTAGCAGCGTGCACCCCTGACGGCAAAAAGTCTTGAGTCTAGTAAGATACTTAATGCAGTATTCTTTTTTCTTACTCGTCTTAGTGTTTTATTTTAACCCCGGAGCCTACTATACTCCCGGAGGGAATTTTGAATGGTTCTATTTAGCGAAATCTTTAACAATAGAGCCGCAAGATGGGTCATTTTGACTCAAAATCATTTTTTTGTTTCCGAAATCTCTTAAAACGTTACTAATGGTATTGAAAAAAAAAGAATCTTAATTTTATCTAGTATCATATCAATAATAATCTATGAAAATATAATACTATATATACTTAAAATATTTTTTGTTTTTGATACTTATTCCTAAAACCTCGGGATGGGTCATATTGACCACATAAAAATAACAATCACGAATTTTAAAATCTAACCTTTCCTGGAATGGGAAATACTTTTAGAGTTTATTTTGTGGGCGTTTTGTGTGTAACAATACAGGTGGAGCGTCGTAACTCTGGATGTTAGTATACTATATGAAGAAGTGAACACGAAATTTTAATTCCGTAAGAGAACTTTTATTAGGACAATGCCACGTACATCAACATGTATATTACAGGATCACATCAGTACTGGTCTTCCTCTCGCGCTACAACCCTCAAGATCGACTTTGACCGAAATTGTCGACCTTTACAGGGAGTCGCTGAACAACATAAGGGGAGAAGGAACAACATCTAATATCAAAGAAATCCGCTGAGATGAAACTCAGGAATTACAACAAAACAAGATGTTTATATCAATTGGGGTCAATTTGTTCCACCCCGCAATTTTAGATATACCGAACCTGCTATGGTACACATACACCTCGAGTTAACAACACATATGTTAGAACACCCACTTGGTACTATGCCAGCGTGTGACCTGCCTGCCTGCTTAACTGGGACAGGTATGCTCGGTTATCTCTGGGATGCATTAAATTACTTCTGAAACTAAAGGAAAACAAATAATATTTGTTTACAAAATTGAAAAAAAATAAAAGGTACAACAAAAACATATTCTTGGCGTCCTGGAATCTAACTTAAACGCAACCTGAATCAGGCGGACGAGCGGTTTTATGACTCAAAGACAGGCGTTGCGTTTTCTCAGTCCAACCACAGAGATCCCTTCAAGTCGCAGGCCCTAAGTGAGCTCCTCTTCGAACTCAACTGACTGCACTGCTTGCTCACAGATAATCTCTCCTTTCTTCGAAAGTCAGCTTCTGGAAACCTGACCTCTTCATGATCTAAAAGGAACACTATTTTTTCAATTCACTGCCCCCCTTCAAAAAAAAGGCACCTCCGAAAAACACATTAGCCCCTTAGTCGGCCGACTCCTATTCCCTCTCAGCAACACCGGGTAGAGGAATTAATGTGGTCGATTTTAGAAATATAGAGAAGGTTGCACATCTGCAAAAACAGGTCATATAACCAAATTCTTTACAACATCATTTAAATAAAACGAATGTATCGAAATAACCAAGAATTATTATGAAAAGGGTTCATTTCAAAACTACTGAAGAATATATGGTCTGAGAGTAAAATAAAATACAAACACGTAACATAAATAAAAATTTAGACTTCTACACATACCATATGATATATAAACATAATTTTATATATGAATATATTTCTACGAAAACATCATGCTTTTTAAGAGTGTGTAAGCAAAAATTCAAACCAAACTGTGCAGACAGATGCAAAAATGTTTACGTAGATGCATAGTTTTAATTAGATTTCCCAAAGCGCCTGGAACGAAAGTTTATTTCCTTTTCATACAAGCTAAAAGTTAATTTTA
>CM063500.1:4634472-4646972 GCA_032207245.1 Pardosa pseudoannulata | reverse complement strand
AAATGTTTTTCTGATGTAGTATATGTAATAACAATAATTTATCAATTATTTAAATTAATAAGTCACATAATCTCACGTGTTTGCTGATTTTGGCTACATGTTGGTGACGTTTTCACTTACAATTAAAACGGAATTTGATGTTTCCAAAATGTTATGCAATTTAGCTTGACTGGACAATTATGTGCAATCTGTGAAAGATAATCTTTTTCAAATTTGGATTCTTAACACTAAAACTAACGGACATTTTTTATAAGGGCAAAAATAACGAAAATTGGAGTCATTTGACCCCTCTTGGTAGATTTAGTGTTAAAAAGGTATTATTAACCCAAACACTGACAGTTCAACTATAGTTCTTAACAATTGAACTTATCATTGTTGAATATAGCCAAGCATGAAAGTTGCAGCAATTTATTTAATATTTGTATTATATAACGAGAAATCTAATTTGAGGTTAAAAATTTCAAGAGAGTTAATATTGTGAATATTTAATCCCTATTAATTTCAACTACTTTTAAAAATACACAGCTAGTAGTACATTTAATTTTAAAGAATACTATTTCATAATAGTATGAATTATTCTTAACACATTGTATGCGGAAAGCGGACAAGTACGTTTTCTGACGATTGATAGTTGAGCGCTGGACACGTACAACTACGTTTTTTGACGATTGATACTTGAGTGCGATACACGTACTAGTACGTTTTCTGACGATTTACACTTGAGCTCGGGTCATGTACTAGTACGGGTTAGTGTAAGAACATGGTTTGGTTGCGGGTACAAAAATAACGGTATATACATGAAAACGAAGCCGAATACTCTTGTCTACTACATAGATTTTGGATAAATGTAGAACTATTTTTTACATTATTAGTTTTATGATTGCTCTTTTTATTTTTTTTATAATGTAAAAATTCTCATATATAACATAATTCGAAAAAATTAAAACTATATACTAGTATTTCTATTTGATTTTTCATACTTACGATACTGTTATAAATTTTTCTACTAAAAAATATTTTTTGTTTACAAATATCTTATGGTTGTTATTTATCTATGACTATTGATATATTTGTTTATATATTTCAATATAAAATAGGAAAATTACGTTAAAAAATTAAATATTTTTCGATCTATTGAGATTTAACTGAATAATTAAAGTTACGCGCAAAATGCCAGCTCCCTGTACAATTCCGCTGCGAAAAGTACCCGCACACAATGTGGTTAAAAAGGCTAAAGTTAATAAAATGCCATTTTTTCATAGATTTTAACAGCTATTCACTTTAAGAATACATACTTCTTTGTATGGGTTTCCTAAGAAATAAAAAAATCAAGTGGGTTATTCAATTTGGTTGGAGCAATTTGCGGACCGTAGTTTCCACATAATAAAAATAGCAATGCATAGTAAAAATAAAAGAAGTTTTTGTCTCGATATAAAGTTTCACTTACTGTCTATTTAGAAATCCTCACAAATGATTCTGAAAATATTTGGTTTTGAATTAGGTTTAAATATTTTCTTTCTTATAAAATTTTCAAAATTTTCAATTTTTTTAAGTTCAATAACTAAGTTTCTTAACAAAAATGTTTTAAAATTATATGATTTTTCTGAGTTCAGATACCAATTTCTCACTATGGATATTAAACAATAAAATACCTACCGCCCGAAACAAGTTAATTTCCCTCCAGCATTGTCCCACACTGCTCAGTGGGCTGTATCATCCCCATTGAGAACCAATTGTTTAAAATGATGTGTACCTTTAAATTTCTCAATATATTTCATCTTTGTTTCTTTTTATTCTTATTATTTTAAACAAACTATTTCCTAAAATATTTTTACAGAGAAAAATTAAAATATCTCTTCTATATATCTGAAACAAAATACAAGTTTCATTCCATGGTAAGGATTTAATTTTTATTAAAAAGATTAATTTAGTCATTCGTAAACCAAGAAAATATTAAAATAATACATCTACAGCAGGTTTAATAATCGACTAAGCATTTGCACCATTTTTTTTCTTTTAAATAACATATTTTTGAAGTTTAACATTAGAGCATACTGGTTTTCGTTTTTCGATTTTCACTTGAAACGATTCAGGAATTTCTGCATGAAAAATTAGTTTTAAAATACAACACTTTAAAACGTAAAATCATCTGATGTATTGATTTGCTTTTACTGGTACCGATTTAAAAATCTAATCGTGGTACAGAGTAGCATTTTTCGGAAGCAGCCTAGGGAATAAAGTTTAAAATAGGATTTAATTCTTCTGAAAACTAAAGTTCAAAATCCAATTCTAAATTCTGAACTCAACGGTTAATTTAATCATACTTCAAACCTAATTTATAAATAATTATATATATATATATATATATATATATATATATATATATATATATATATATATATATATATATATATATATATATATATATATAAATACCGTAATCTTTTCCAGAAGACAGTTTATCTTGCTAGGAATTTATTACGCGTTTATGATTTAATAAATGTAATTACTTCGAAATAGCACTAAATGTGTTTTATTTTATGTATTAATTTTATCAATTTTATTACCGAAAAAAAACTTAAAATAACTACTACGATCACATTCTAGTCTATCTAGATCTAAGAAATTCTCTTATTCCTGGTTGAATCACCGTTGTGAACAGATAAATCTGGTTACATAAAAATTGTGTCTCTATCACTAAACTATCTTCTCTCTAGTTAAGTGCTATAAATGCACTAACTGATCTTTATCTACCTTTCATACCATTTTTGTTGTTTAATATCGAGCTAGGTTTCAATTTTTGGTCACTGAGAGAAATCCCAGAATTAGTGGACTAGGCCCGTAAAATCTTGTTGACCCATTATTTTAACGTTGTATAAAAACTAATAGAAAATTACAGTCTTATTTTCTCATGTAGGAATCATAATTACAGTCTATTCCTACTTACTAGGTATAAGATTTTGTCGTTTAGCAAATCAAAAGAACGTAGCTAGCTAAACCAAATATATATTCCTTCATAATGATGGATCCACAGTTACATATAATCAACATATGTCTCCGTACATATACTTTGTATTAAATCATTTTGGAACTCCTAGTAGATTTCAATAGCTAAAAACATCAAGCTTTAATACTCCTTCTACGTCCAGAGTAGAGAAATATGCTAACTGAGTTTGAAGAAAAACTTTGTTAAGTTACAAAACATAATTACATTTACGGATTTTCTTTTTTCCCAAGATGTGATCATAATAATGTTTTTGTTGATGTTACTCCTCCCTCTGGTGTCGTCCTACTTACCTCATGTCTAATAGCCTCCTTTCAGTATGTAACAGATCACTGGCTAAGAGTAAAAAACAGTTTATTTTTGAGTGAGATACCACAGGGATTAAGACTGACTTAACCTCAAGAAAGTATTCTCGTAATTGAAAAGAAGGGTTCCAGCAGAATACGAGGAAACATTAAGGCTTTAACTGTAACCAGCAGAGGTATCATTTGAGAGCATGGAGAATACTGCCAATGGACCTATTTTAAGTGCACTTACCTAAATGCAGGAAGACGATGTATCTTTGTCTGCCTGGAACATTCATCCTTCTATTCTTAAATTACGTGATCGTGGATTTTACCTACTGTGTTATTGTTGCATATTATATCTATTGTTGCATAATAATAAACGATTAAAGAACATTAACAACAAAAAATCAGCTATCTATTTATATACCTATAGAGTTAACGATAAAAATGCTCACCTTATATATTTACTTAGTGATTTTTATTTACATAGGAGTAAATATTACATGAGAATATTGGGGACTTGGGCAAAATACTTCAAAAGTCCGTTTAATGTTTCTTAGTAATGAGTAAAGCTAATTAATTATAAACTTTTAAGAATTCTTTCAATGTGAATTAGCTGTCACAAGTATGTAATTTTAAGTTTAAAGTTACAAGTTATTAGAAAAAAATTAATATTTTTTAAATAAATAAGATACTCTTAAGTACAAAATAACCGACTCACAAATTAAATTACGTCAACATACTAAATTCATAGTTTTATTACTATCTGTAAATTCAAAAGATAGATCAATGTAACTGCAGCTTAAATTTTCATTTATTATTATTATTATTAAGGATAAGTATTCGTTGTAATTTTATTTCAATAAGGAGGAGTTTCCTTACACTCAATAGTAAATAGTGACAATTTTAAATAATGGGGGTAGGGGTAAAAGCATTTATTGTTAATTTACATAAAACGAAAGAAATTTTAAAAAAGTAAACAGTCCATAAGTCTTAAAAATCTTAATTTTTAATCATGACAAATACTACTAGAAAGTCTAATGCTACTAATCCGTTTGATGTTTTGATTTATTTTATGAGATCAAATATATATATATATATATATATATATATATATATATATATATATATATATATATATATATATATATAAACACTTAGTGAACTTCATCGAAAGTAAAAATATTAAATTATACGAAAGAACTATAACTTTGGTGCCCTTTAAGTGGAAAGTAAATGTAAAAGCAAATGTAAAACTTATTTGGAGACTTTAAGCAAAGAAAAAATTAAATATCATGGTAAAGCTTTGGCGAATTTTAAAACCCAGAGAGAATTCTAGAAAAGCTTTGAAGAAAAGTGTTTACACAAAAATGTATAAAAAAAAGAAAAATGTAAATAATATACAAGTCACCTGGTGACAGTCTATACAGAAGATTTTAAGGAATAGGGAAAAATATTGAGGTAAAAACCAGAAACTAGTTATTTCAAAAATTCTGTGCCAAGCAAGTCAGGTAAAACTGAATTTCGTTTCAGTGCTTTAGTTGTGTTTACCTAATGTATAAAAAATGTTTATTTGGAAGTGTACTGACAACGTTTAACAAAAGAAAAATAGTTTATGTGTAAACTGAAAATCCTTTCAAAGCAGAAAATGTGTTAAAGATATATAAAAATGAAACTGAAAATATCTAATGGATGCAGTGACTTTTAATACAGGAATGTATGAAAGACATAAAATGTGCTGGCTTCTTTGAAACGTTGCCAGCAATTTATTATTATTTAAAATATCAAAAGTTAGGATTTTATAAGTATTGACTCTTGTGTATTTATTGACATTATTAAACCGACAATGGATTATCAAAAGAAAATAAACCAGACATATGAAATTATCTTGAAAAACACTGTATATTCGTTTCATATTGAAATTATTTTTTTGCAATATAAAGCCTATTTGTTTTATAAAAACCATTTTACACGTGCATATTTGTTGTAAATTTTAAAAATCTGTTAACCTGTTTGATATTTAATGCTTCTTTAATCCAACTAAATTATTATAAATGCAATCCAATTTTTAAAATTTGAAATTTTGATACATTGCCTATTAATATATTTGTCAAAAAACTGAACCCAAATTTTTAGACAGTTAATTTTTTGATTTACAATGTTCGTTTTTAGAATAAATAATTAAATTTGGCATAAAAGCTGAATAAATTTGAATTTGTTTACAAAATAAATAATATTTGATAAATTGCTTTGCTTTATGTGTAAATCCTACAATACAAAAACAAAAGATCATTTGGATGACATGCAGTAGTCAAAAGAATTTTTTAGAAATGTTGTTATTTGTACTTAAGCAAAGATATTTTTCTTACATACTGGGTGACCCGTATAAACTTTAAAAAATTCATAATAACCAAAATAATAAAACTGTTTGCAGGGTTAGTACCACTAGGGCAAGACATTTTTTTAAACAGATAAAACAGTAACTCTAAAATAGTCGACAGATGGTGCTGGTACGAACAACTTCGGTGAAAATATGCAAATGAGACTGTTATAAAAACTTGCTCTCCTATAAATACACAACCAGTTCACCGCTGTAAACCATGTATGCGAACAAAAATGCTGAGTGCGATGGATAATGCTTTGTTGGCGGTTGGGATTACCAACATTCTCGGTACTCAATTCTATTCATGGAGTCCTTGATATGTATCCATGCACACTGCAGTCGTGCCATTAACATTTACCAGTAGATACCGTACAGAGGGAATCATTTTCGAGGTGTGCTTTCTCTAAAATCGAACAGAATGTCACATAGATCTTTAACATCTTGTGGACAGATGAAGCCCATTTTTCGCTTCATGACGATGTTAATACTCATAACTGTCGCATCTGGGCAACGTCTAATCCACGTGAATTCACGCAGAAAACATTGCATTCCCTAAAAGTGACAGTTTGGTGTGGATTCACAAGTTCGTTCATCATAGGACCCTTCTTCTTTGAAAAGGATTGCCCAGTAAATGGGTGGAAAACGGATACGGTGAATGCGCAGGGTTATTTAACACTTCTGAGTGATGATGTCGTGCCAACTTCGCGTGAAAGAGATGCGCTATCTACCGTCACGTTTATGCCATATGGAGCAACTAGTCACACTGTTAAATCGGTCGAGGATTTCCTGATCCAGATATTCGGGGAAGACAAAATCGTTAGCAGGCATTTCAGGTTCCCATGGCCACCTCGGTCTTCAGATTTGATCCCGGAAGACATTTGATCGTGTGGATGTTTGAAATCTCGGGTGTATCAATCCAATCCATCCAAACTCTCTGAACAGAAAGATGCGATCAGCCTAGAGGTGTCTTCCAAAGAACCGGACCTGCTGCACTCTAGTGTTGCTGGATTTGTGACTCGCCTGCAGTGTGCTATCTCCTGTGGTGGTGATCATCTGAAACACATACTGTGCAAACCGTTTTTTATTTTGGTTATTTTTCCGGTTATTATGAATTTTCAAATTTTATCCGGACTTTTTGATCATCCGGTATTTTTAAATTCCATACTGTAAGTTAACTATTATTTACGGTCACATTGAGAATATTACTAAAAATGAGTATATAAAAAATACAGATTATATAGGATTTTTTCCTTTAAGGATTCAACACAAATTCTGTCAATTAAATATAACAAAAATAAACTTTTCATTTTAGCTTTTCCTGTTTTGCTGAAAAATTGAAGAAAAATTTTTTATTGCATTATTTATTATTATTGTGGTCTTTATATGTTAAACAGACATACATTTCCCGTATTTAAGAGTGTATAATGCCCACTTTAAAAAATAGGGAAAAATTTGTATATGAATGTTAGATACAGATCAAGTTTTACAGTGTGAGGTAACCTCACGATGTGCATATAATACATATAGTTAGATTTCGGGGCAGACAGATAATCCATTAAACCTATAATCCTGATTTAGGTCATAGTTCTTTGTGTATTTAGTGTAAAAACTTAAAATCAATTTGTTAAATAATTTTCTATTTACAGTGCAACTAAGTTCAAAAAACACCATTTTCAGTAAATTGCATTTAATCTTTATATCGTTTCCTTAAACGCTATTATATCAAATGGTATGAATTTGTTAAGTAATTTTTATTTACAGGGCGAGCAAGTTAAAAAAAAACACCATTTTCAGTATCTTTCAATTAAAAAGTTTATACTTTCCTTAAAAGCTATACTATCAAATACAATGCAGGCACAGTTTTACACATTCTAATTAGAAAATTTGAATGGAGTTTGTTTTAAATGATTCATAAATGTAAATAGGTTAAAAAAATTAACAATCAAAACATTGATTTTTTAAGGGTAAATGATATTGTAATCCCTTAAAGAGCTATCCACCATTTTGGCTACCGTTTTTAAAAGGAATGTGGAAGCTGTATGATGATAATTATCGTTCACTATTTTTTGGAATCCTTTATCTCACAATTTCAGTTTATGTATGTTTAGAAAAAGTTACATTTTGGTCATTATTTCCTTAATGGGATTGATTTATTGATTATTCTATTTATACACGTATTTAGATTCATTTAGTGTCTAAATTCGATTCCAAATGCTTTTACTAATAATTTAAAAGCTCGGTAGCTCATGATTTCAAAGACAACGCTGTCGTAAGTCGTCAGAGCCAGAGCCTGTCTGAGATCCGCCATGTTCTTTAAACGTGATTGAGGCACATAAATTATGTTCCTGGCCACAATGTCCTTTAAATTCTCAATAAATACCTTTGGGGATAGCAGGCTAAGTCTATGGGTCTTCTGCTTTGCCCCTGCTTCTAAATTACGAGGAATCACTTCAGCTTAAGTTCTTGTTTCACCCTATCAGTGCTTGTCGAAAATAAAAGGCACACCCCTTTGCCTTAATACGAGAATAGTTTATGGCTCAATTGGCTTGGGTTGACATAGTGGCATCAGAAACAGAATATAACTTGAGGTCGAAGGGTAAGCGTCGCTCTCGTCTCTGTCGGTGTTTAAGACGATCGTTTATACAAGCAAACTGTGGTACATTGTAAAACGCCAAACACTGCAGAAGCCGAACAATTGGAAACGACAGTATTGTGGCGGTAATGGTCTTTTTGACTTTTGGAAGCTTCAAGTTGGGCGGTCATGAACGTACCGAGAGAGACAAGAAAAGATGCTTTGTGTGACCGAGTTGGTCAGACGCCAATGGCTCTTCGGCTACTCCAAGGAAGAAGGTCAAAAGCGGGAGGGGGGGGGACTGATCTCCCCTAAAACCGAAACTTCCTGGTTTAGAAGGAAGAAGAGGGAGGCACTCCCGTCTGAACTCTTAAAACAGTTGGTATTTTCTCTCTTGGAGAGATATACTCCGACTTTTGCCGGATGGTTTTGATTGATTCTTTTCTGTATCGGATGAAGGTAACATCCACCGGGATCATTAACTTATACCTTTCTGTAAATAAATCCACTTTCTTTTAAATACTTAAAACACTTACGGAGACTAATTCTTGCATCATCAAGACTGCCGAATTTTCCTGAACCCATGCTACGCTATACACAAAATAACTAGAGGATTGACAAGCAAAAAGGAATTAGAAAATTGCAATCTCTCAGCGATTGTGCTTACAGAGATATTGAGAAATTTAAAATACTGAGGAATCTGTCAGGCATGCATTATAACACATTTTAAATTTAATATGTTTGAGTTGTAAAAGAAAGTAGATTTAAAACACTTTCCTCTTTTAAACTATGTATCAAAATGAATCTCCGAGATGCATTTTCCGTTATTAAAAATGGAAATTAACCTGTGTATAGTATTTTAAAAATGAAATATATAATTAAGGTTCTGCAGACTAACAAAATATTTTGGTTAATTTGTCAAGTTCCATCATAACGGCAATTTATCATTTACTTCGGAATTTAAATTTTTGACTTCAGTGCTTTCAGTGAAAATGCAAATATTTCGTTCCAAAACTTTCATCAATAGTTAATTAAAATTTCTCTTATATAAGGTAAACTTTTTATCATGCATTCACTATTAATAAGAAAATTTTTCTATGCTTAAAAAATATGAATATCAGAATATATTACTTTTAAAATGTCTGTGAATATTTCTTTACTATTATACTAAGCCTTTTTAGAAAGTAATTTGATAAATTATACTTATTTTTGAAAAACGAAATGCATGCAATGTTTTCAGATACTGATTTTTAATTATGGATATGGTTAGTAAGAGATGTATGTTTGCTAACTATAATTTATGATGAATAAATATAATAATTATAAACTATTTTTAACATTGAACTTACTTTATTTTAAAGATACTTATATTTTTCCCAGAGAATGAATTTAAATAAGGGAATAGAAATATTTATTTGAACAAATAATAATAAATGAATGCAAAGATCGTTTCCTGGAATCATAACTCAAATGTATATATATCCCACATATTCTCATATTCCTTATATGCATTTTAATATACAGGATGAATAGTTAAGTGTCTATCCTGCTTTTTTCCACAGCATTAATTATTCGTAAATATATACTTTTCATTTTAAACGGTTTCAAATACGACTTCGTAATATTCTGTTGATGATATTTTACTTGCGCATAAAAATTTTTCGATAATACATATTTTAATTATATCGATAGCATACAATTGTAAAAATGAGATTAAGCATGCGAAGCAAACAGCTATAATGCAATACTTTTCAGTCAAATTGAGGAATTGTGGTTTCACTTAACCCTTCGAGGACACTCGTTACCTGCAGTTACACGAGAAAGCTCGCTTGATCTCGGAGGAGGCCCTGTGCAATTTTTTTCAACTTAATACCAACAAAATTACTTTTGATGATGAACAGAAAATTTGATATTACCAAAAATACTTTATTAAAAGTTAATATTTCCTTTCATTTGAAATATTAATTTTTAAAAGTGTTTTGGACTGTAGATCTTTTTTTATTAGCATTCCGAAAGCACAAACGTTAGACACACAAACTTAAAAACTTAGATCACATCTTTATATTTCGTCATTTTATTCAAATAAAGATTACTTTTGACAGTATGGTGAACATGAGTATGACAACCTGTTGAGATGTACAATCAATAAGACACCAGATACAAACGAGAAAAGACTTACCCTTTTGCAGAATCTTTATTTACAGCGATGAAGAACAATACTCATGTGGAAGATATTGCTTCTCAATATAAGGGAAATGGTGAAGCAAATAAAATTTTTTTTCACAATAACAAAATGGTGTATTAATATGATGGAAAAAATGGTTCAGCAACTAACTCCCTCCGATGATGCTATCTACACACTCCGTCTTGACCTGCTCTCTCTCTGAAGGGTAGATTCCCTTCAGAGAGATCTAAATCTACAAAATTTAAAATAGTCTCTAAATCTACCAAACAAGTCCGATGACCAGTGTTATCAGGGCCCCTCTTGTCCAACGAGGTTGAAGGGGGTCACTGACATCACTTTCGTCCTTCGGTCAGTCTCCTGCGCTGGCGTTGTGCAGTAGTGTAACTCCTTTTACAGACATCATCTTTCAAACGACCACAAAAACTAAATAAAAATGTTAAAGTGCACTGCCACTCTGCATTCCAAATAAATTAAAGGTGTAACTTTCTGAGAAAAAAATTCAGAGAAAATTGTGGAAATGCATGTTATTGGGATCTAAAAGACTTATGGCTACTGTGAAGACCCCCGCTTGTTCAGAACACTAACGACCAAAAACAGCTGATCTGAATCCCTCCTGTTTCGACCCGACTACAATAGTCTTTAAAATGTTCGAGATCAACCCCTTCCCCCTTTTCGAGCATTTAATGCCATTATATCAAGCCCTATATTCCCCGGTTAAGAGCAGTCGATTAAATTTAACACATAATAAATATGAAAAATAACATTTTTGCTAGCATTATGACGTCATTCCTTTAACCATCGCCTTTAATCATTCCTTATTTTAAATTATTTAAATATCATCTGCATTATTTTCATACGTTTTATCACTGAGCTTAGATATTGCGTAAATAATTTTCTTTTATATTTGACTTCAATAATATTTTAGGTACATATTTGATAATTTTAAATTTAATCATCGATTATTTTTTGATACAGTGAAAATGTTATCACCTGTATTAACAACACATTCTTTTTATAAAAGTCTAGAAGTCTATTTCATGAGCTAATAAATATCTAGCATTTAAGTTATATATCTTTGAAAATTAAAAAGTTTGTTCTTCTGTGAGTCTTTTATGAATAACCACACGGTTTGACTAAATAAATTCAATGTGATTCTAAACTGCATTCACAGTATCAGAAGACATTAGAGGATTCCAAAATTAAACTATTACGTGTAACAGATACTTCTCAGCCAAAATACAAACTATTTTTTTACTTACCTCATAGTACTTTAAATAAAATAATTTAAGTAATCCCGTCATATGATGAGCTATATGCTAGTTATGTATAATTTCGTAATTACCTGGAAGTCATGTAGAAAAGAAAGTCACTATGTAAGTCATCACAGATTTTGATATAAAATCTTATTTATATTATCAATTGCTATTTATACATTGCTTTCAAAAACAGGGATATTGATATCGATTTATGTACATGTTTTTAACACTAGGTTTAAGGATGTTGATGATATACCTATTTTTAATGAACTGAGCAATTTCACTCAAGAAAATTGAAGTTTTTTTGCAAAGAAAATAGGTCAAAATTAATTTAAATAAAATATTTAGTATCAAAAATTTCATGGAAAATTTTTTTACGTATAAAATCTGTTTTTGAAACACATTTTCCGCAAACATTTCTGTTACATTTAGCACATTGGTTTGTACCTCGCTTTCTTTTGCATGATTGTTGAACTTGACAATTCTTCCGTGCGTCAGTAGCATGAATTTCTGTCATTGGAATGGAAGTGTTCTCGACTTATTTTCTATATTTACTTCTTAGCTTCTCAGCCAATTGGAAAATAAAATCTTGACTGTTGCCCCGGCCTGATAGGACTAATAAATTTCATATTATACGATTAAGTGTTAAACCATTCTAAGAGTCAAATTGGCTCACAACCGTGAAAATAGGTATACCACATTTGATAATGCGAAAAGAAGGAGTCTGCGGGGAAGAAGAATGACATTTGATTACTTAACTAAAAACATTTATTACTTAACTGAAAACCTGATGTTGTTTTTTATATGGTTTTG
>CM063500.1:4616972-4624472 GCA_032207245.1 Pardosa pseudoannulata | reverse complement strand
AAAAATTCAGTTTATTTAATTCGCACTATTTTTCTTACAACTTTATTTATTTATTTAAAATTACTTTCTAATATTATTGTGCTTCAAAATAAGCAATTTTTGACAAACATTTTCATTTTAAAATATATTTAATATATTAAATTTAATAGAAACTATAGCATTTATATGTATTAAATGTGTCCGTTAATGCTTTATATACAATTTTTTTAGATTAGTAGATAAAACAATTTTAATGTTTGGTTTCTCCAAGAAATATATAACTGAAAAGTATCTTTGAAAATGTAATATTTATAAAATCTTTCCCGACTGGGGATCATTAAAATTCAGTTTCTTTAACTTGCACTATTTTTTTCTGACAACTTTATTTATTTATTTAAAATTATTTTCTATCATTATTGTGTTTCAAAAGAAGCAATTTTTGACAACTTTTTAATTTTAAAATTTACTTATTATATTAAATTTAACATAAATTACAGTTTAAATATTACGTGTACCCTTTAATACTTTATATACAATTTTATCAACAGATTAGTAGATAAAACAATTTTAATGTTTGGTTTCTCCAAGAAGTATATAACTGAAAAGTATCTTTGAAAATGTAATATTTATAAAATCTTTCCCGACTGGGGATCATTAAAATTCAGTTTCTTTAACTTGCACTATTTTTTTCTGACAACTTTATTTATTTATTTAAAATTATTTTCTATCATTATTGTGTTTCAAAAGAAGCAAATTTTGACAAGCATTTTAATATTAAAATTTATTTAATATATTACATTTAACAGAAACTATAACTTATATATTAAATGTACCCTTTAGTGCTTTATTACATACAATTTTATCAACAGATTAGTAGATAAAAGAGTTTTAATGTTTGGTTTCTCTAAGAAATATTTAACTAAATAGGTCTCTTTGGAAATATAATATTTATAAAACCTTGGCCGACTGAGGATCATTAAAATTCAGTTTCTTTAATTCTCATTATATTTCTGACAACTTTGTTTATTTATTGAAAATTATTTTCTATTATTATCACGTTTTAAAAGAAAAATTTTTAGAAATAGTTTAATTTTAAAATTTGTTTAACATATTAAACTTAACAGAAACTATAGTTTATATAATAAATGTACCCGTTAATTCTTTATCTACAAATTTATCAACAGATTAATAGATAAAACTATTTTAATGTTTGGTTTCTCAAAGAAATATTTAATTGAAAAGGTTGTTACAAAATGGTATAGCTTAAAATTGGAACACGGGGACTATAAAACATACAATGCGTTGTGAGGGGTAGACTTATAAAAAACATCACGCTATGGTAAATATGTACCAACCCAAAAGGACAGACTCAGAGAAATTAAAAAATTAAAGTATTTTATTGAGCATAAATGCGTTGATCAAAATAATATACCAAGAACATATATTCACATACCATAAGGGGTCATAACTGCAAGTCGTCTGTTCAAGGTGGGATTATTTAAGGTTCAGTCACACTCTTTGCCTCAACCCTCACAGGATCTCACAGGAAGATATCTCAACAGTACTCCCCGGGCCAAGCCCTCTAGTACTGGAGTAACTACTAATGCTACTGCATCAGACTATGAGTATGAGTTGACATGACATTGCCAACTCAACTGCCTCAACAGGATCAGACAGGATGCAGTTGTTACAGAAATACCTGTACCGGGCCCTCTAGGTCTGTAATACATGGGAGTTTGACAAAACAACACTATGGAATTTGTTTGGCTCTGACATGGCAAAAAAGATAGCAAAAATGGGAAGGGGTGTTTGAGTTTGGGCAGGGTGCAAAACAATAGTACTAGTAAGATAAACTAGTAAAATAAAAATCCAGGTATGGAAGGATTGCTGTAAAGCTAGCAGTACACTAGTAGTGAATATGAATTAAGGAGTGAATTCAGGCGTATGACCATGCTACCTCAACCCAAAAATGCGCGTCCTTAAATAGGTGCGCTCATTTTTCGCCACCGGGATTGACAAGGCAAAGCCGTGTAGCTGGCAATGCAATGTCAGTTGTGGACTCGAGAGCTGTGCCCTGTAGCTGCAGAGGCATTCCTTAGAGTACCCCTGAAGGGGACACTACAGTGCCTCTTGACCACAGAATGAAGGAAGGTTAAAAGGTGACAAAAAAAACTGCACTAAAGGAGTACCTTCTTACATTCAAACTGGCCTGAGGGGTCTTACACCATAAAATGTTGTGAAAAACCTTTAACTCACAACAAAGGTCTCTTTAAAAATATAAAATTTATAAAATATAATTTTACAGCTGCTTTAAAATGCAAGCAGTAAAATAAATAAATAATTAAATAAACGGATATTATTTGTTACACAGGAAATATTATTAAAATGGGAGAAATAATAGTTGTTTATTTTCTAGCGTAGAAGAAAAACAGTTAAATCTTCCCTTAAAAATTGTGTACGATTTTTAATTTTGTTTTAACATAACTAGGTTGTTACTCATATTTTAATCCGAAACATGTAAGTTGGATTTTTAAACATGGATTAGTAAATCAGTATCATTTAACCGTGCCATTTTATTAGGTGAAATGTGATCGTTATTTAAAGTTTTAAGAATAAATAATTCTACATATTATGGATTACGATTCTTCTTTTGTTTTAACTTTTTGGTATTCAAAAGTTTCTCTGAATGAAGTTTGCATCTAGCGTAATTTCCATTAATTTTTAATGGTAAATAATCCAATTTCGAAAATAATTTGTTCCTATAAAAACAGAAAAGTTTAATAATGTGATAAACCATAATAATAAACTAAAATGAAAAACAAAAAATAAGAAGTAATTATAACTGTGGTGACATCGCTGAAAATTGATGTCATTACTTTTGTTTCTTTACTTATTAATAAAATGAGAAAATTAAAAGTCATTTACAACATTTTGAACAAATGAAATTACAAAATTCAATATCTTTTGTCTTAATGTAAAAAAATTGTTAAAATATCATCATTTATTTACAGACAGATAATGCATAAAGTTTAATGTCCTAAAAGTTTTCCATTAAAAGTTCTGAAAATACGTTTAATTAATCTTTACTTAAAACTAAATTATCTTTCAGCTAATTTCTTTAAACATATTCTACGCTGATGAAGTGTATATTGTTTTTTTTAATATGCAGTTTATTAATATGTACTGATAATCCCTTATATTTATTTCTAAAGTATTTAAAACATTGGATGCTCATATCCGAATTTAATATTTTTACTCTAAATCCATTATGCCACTTTAAAATATTAAAAGCAATTAACCATATTTTACGTAAAGAAAAATAAAACATAAATATTAAAACAATTAAGTTACTTCCAAGAAATAATTTCCCAACATAAATTTGTCAATACTTTATTTTAAATAGCAATTATGAATTTTTTTTATCATAAAGAGATACATATTTGTACCAAGTTCATTTAATAAAGTTACTTTGATGTTAATTTTAATGTTTCCAGTATAAATATTTATCTTTATTAGTATTCTATTCTTATTAATTTAGTGTATGATGGCGGTTACTGGGAAAAAGTTGTGTTAAAATTATCCATGAAATAAATATTTCGTTGATTTTTCGAAATTTAAACTAGACAATTTTTAGCTTTAATTTCAGATTCTCTTTTAAATACAACTTTCATGCTGAAGCAAGAAAATTTATCTAATAATTCTGCTGAATACGATTATTCAGAAAGGAAGCATGGGAAGAAAATTCTATTTAAATGCAAATGAAATATTTTTATATCATTAAATTGTTGACTGTAACAAAGATGGAAGGGCTAGAAGAGCATTTTAGCATATAAATTATCTTATTAGATTTATAATTGCTACCAGCAAATAAATTGCTATTAAATCCAATAAAAAATTCAAACGTTTTTCAAAACATTTTTTAGGAATACCTCAATACTCCACCCAAATTTTTAGCAAATTTTTACTCTCTAAATTCATGAGCAATTTATACCATATAGGATACTGTTAACCTTTTAATTAAATTGAAATTAATCTTTATAATCAAATTGAAATTAAGCTTTTTTAAATTGTAATACCTGCTAGTTCTGAACTTAAAAAGTTTATAGTGATTATTACATGGAAAAAATAATATTTTCAGTTTTACTACTGTTTTTATTTCATATTTTAGAAAATGCTAGCGATAACTACTAAAATATATGGTAAAAGCTAAAAAAAAGATCGTATTGTGCATAAAAGAAATGCTCATGGAACACTTTTAATAAAGCTGTTATTTAAATAATTAATAATTAATAGAACTTTAAATAGTTAATAATTTCTATTTAAATTCATTAGTATATCTATTTACTTGTAATTGTAGATGTGTGCTATTTTTAATCTATAGTCTTAAAACAGACGCAGATTAAAAATAGCACACATCGATTTTAATAGTTCACAGCCACCGTAATAGTGGAGTATATAGTGTATCAAACTACTTATCAAAATATCAAATAAATTTTAAAAAGTCACGGGTTTCTTTAAATATCGTAGGAAACATTTTGCGATATATAAAAAATGTTAATTATAATTATCACTTTTGGAAAATTATTTACTTTTCGTACTAAATGAATCATATATATTCTTTACCTATTATAAGTAAATTGATTTCATTATTTTTTAGGAATTTAAAAATTTATGTAAAAATAAGTATTATTGCAGTTCAATAAATTAACGAATTAATGAAGTAATAAAATTAATATTTAACACTAAAACCGCGGGATGGATCATTTTAGCCCAAAACTTATTTTGTAAACAATTTTTTCAAAACGTTACTGACGAAATGCAAATAAATTTCTTGAAATTTTCTAATTTTATACCCATAAAACTCTACGACAATAGAATATTGAACAATCTGTGCCTATGCGAAAAAGTGGTTAATTACTAAAAGTATGGAAACAAAACTGTAGATATTTGTACTAACTTCAAAATACCGAAATGTAGAAAATGTACAACACATGTTCAAAAAAAGTTACCCAAATAGAGCCTTAACTGTGTAATAAAGTTTGACTGATAAGAAACTAAATAATTCCATAAAGATGTATATATATGACAGGAAAATTCTCAGGGGTTTTCAATTCTGAAGTCAAGGAGTAAAAATTCCCGCGTCCTTTTGCATTCCCCTTTTTAACCACTAACCTAAATTGACCACTAGGACTACAGTTTAAGCCCTCAGAGAAGGGGACTGACCAATTATAACTCTAAATGGCCCTAGCGTACAATTTAGGAAATTTCCAAACAAAAAGGAGATGCACGCTGTCGGAGGCAGATTTTTCTAGAGATTTTTACACAGATGTTGACCCAGGTGTTAAGGGTCTGGTGCATAGAACTTCATGCTAGCTAACCCTTCAGTTTTGTTCTCTCCCTATGATGAAGTGGAACCCGTCTCCAACGTTATCTTAATAAAGGTCCTTAGCTAAAACGGTTTCATTTTTATGGCCATGACTGCAACCACCCATCGAGAAGTCCATCTTATTACTTATATTTTTTAACTTTTATAACAATTATTACTATTATGTTTTTAACTATATAATTTTGATAGGGTAATATATTATTTTTTATGAATTATTATGATGATTTAATGTTAAAAATTGAATGAATGAAATTGCTTATAAATACAGCGTTTCTTTTGAATAACGGCACGGATTCATAGTAATTGGAGTATGTTTGACCCACGCGCCGTTTTAAGTAGACCTAAACTCCAGTGGTTCTACTGTTAATCAGATTATATTTATGATAGATCAGTTAATTTTTATGACATAATTATATTTTTAGTACATATAAGAATGTACATAATATAAAATCATTCATTCGTAACTGTACCTAAAACTAAAAACAGCAACTGAACCGATATATTTCTTTACTTTAAACCGAAACGAAAAAAATTACTGTTCGAAGTTCTGACTTTGTTTAATTACATGTAAAAGCACTCTTTTTTCACAAAATTATTCTTTAAGTAACATTTTTATAACAATATTCATCTCATAGACAAATTGTTAACTGTAAGTATTTTATTACTGTGATCCTGATTGTTTATCCTTGAAATAACTAGATGCAAAACACGATAATCCAATGAATTTATCAATTATTTAAATTGCCTCCAAAAATAAGAGATTTGTATTTTTGATTTGTATTTGGATTTTCAATATATTATTTTGTTCTAGCTTAAACTCTTCTATCATATAAAATAGATCCAAGTAGATATGTTTCTCCTTTTTTTCTTTCATTATATACATAGTATAATCCACAAAAAAAGAAATCGCAATTAGTCAAACTTTTAAAATCTATAATGGAGAAGTAAGCACAATAAATGAGATGTGCAATAGTAATCCAGATAGAACCGAAAATAAAGCACTTATGGTAATTTTAATAATTTGTGGTACGATAAATTTTTATTTAATAAGTACATATTTTATATGAGAATATAATAGAGCTCCCGAATCAGATAAAAACTCTACTATAAAGCTAAGTAAACTCATTTTTGTTACATGAATTCCGAAGCTCAGCACTGTTATATGTTTAAGAATCAAGAAAAAAATTATTGGCGAAATTTGAAAATTATATCGAAATTACTGCTATTTAAATGAAGTAAAGGTTTTTAATAATATGAAAATTTGAGCACTTCACCCGCATGTTTAAATATTGCATTTAAAAATGAAAAATTATACTCTTTTTCTTACTTATATATAGAGAATTATAAAATCAATATTATGTGGTATAATTAGCATTTAAATATATTTTAATCTTGCCTATGCCTTTGACATAAGTATTTGAAAAGGGTAGAATTCTAAAGTTAAAATTTCCTCAAAATTAATTTATATCTTTATTTAAGTCATTTTTGTTAGTATAAGTATACGTTTCTTACCAACGGCTACAGAGTGTAAAGCATGTCAAGAACTTTACTATTTCATATCCATAAATCTTGATATAAACTTCTCTTTATACATACCACTATTTGTTACGAGCAAAAATAATATAAATGTTACAAAACAGTCTAAGAAAACTCTGAGTGTTAAATTATTTAATATTTGTTTGAAAATAAATTATCTTTAAGGTTTTTCTTCTTAGTAATTTTCCTATAGTTTTTCATTGCTTTGTTTAGAAACTAGTTATTTAATGTCTCCTTTACATATTTTATATCTATTTTTACAGTATTTAAAGTGTGTTATTATATGCTATTATCCAAATTAAGTATGCCTTCTCTAAACAAATTACACCACTTTTGAAAATGAAGTTGCATGAATGATATTTTCAATTAGAAAAATTAGAGACGCTGATTAAGAATTTAATAACATTTTTGTAACAAAGTGTACAATTTTCCAGAATTAAATTTCTAGCCTGCTTTTATCCATGAGCAATTATTGAATCTGCGCGAGACAAAAAATAAATTTCTATTTACTTACAAACTTAATAAGTGGTTTTAAATAAGCTATCTCATATTAGTTTTAAATTATCCGGAAAATGCATTTCTCTCGCTAAATGAGGTTT
>CM063500.1:4601972-4611972 GCA_032207245.1 Pardosa pseudoannulata | reverse complement strand
ATTCAAAATTTTATTCCAGAATAGCTTTCGAAACCACTTTAAATTGGACAAACGGAATGTAAAATTATGTGCAGTATATTCGACTTAAATAGAATCATTCAAGAAATAAAACATTTATTATTCAGGTCTGCTTGATTACCATCATATATTTATCGCAATTTTCTTATTTTTGTGATTCTTTTTACTGACTCATCTATAATAAGAATAAGTAACGACTTTATTTATAAATTTATCAGAAAATAATGTGTTTTACATAAGATATATGACTTAAGGAAAGTTTGCTGAAAAAGTCAGAAATGGAATTTATCTCTCTTAGGGAACTTCATTTAATGTGTGACGTGTTTATCATATTTCTCCCATTTTTCATGCAGTTGCTTAAAGTATGTTTGAGAAAAAGACTAATATGGTTTATGGAAGATAATACGTTTTCTGTACATAAAACTACTATTCTGGAGATGAGTTTTGATTTCTAGGCTAGTGAAATATATTTTTGTCTCTCTATATATAAATCTTCCGTATACTTTTTCATTTACTTGTAAATCTGCTGTTATGATATTTATATGCTTTCATGCTAAAGAAAAAAGCAATGTGAGAAATTGTAAGGTTTTGAGCATTTCATATTATTATCACGAAGATTCGAATGAATACACCTTTTAACCTAACATACGAATTTATTGAAGCAAAGTAGCAACTCGCTACTTTATAATCAGATCGAGAAGTTGCTTACAAATAGTTGGTATCAGCTTTTATACATAAACAGAATATTCGAGAAATAACTAATTTACATAATAAAGAAACATCTAGAACGTTAAAAACATAAGGCAACAATAAAAAGCGTTGTTTTTAAATTAAAAATCTGTACTTTGGATCTGCTGCCATATCAAGCACTGAACCCACAAACTCTGGGTCTGGATCTCGTGCTCTGACCATTCGGCCACTGAAGTGAAGATGGAAGAAATCCAGGTGTAGATCTTCCGGAAGAGAAAGCAAAAGAGATTTACAAGGGACATTTCACTCGCTCCAGATCTAAATGGCAACGAGGCACTGTCTTTTTGAGAAAGGAGAAATGGCGCATAAACTTTGCAAACAAACTCAGTGTCCGAATGGTCAAAGAACGAGATCCAGACCCAAAGTTTGTGGGTTCGGTGCTAGCCGTGGCGGTTAATACAAAGTATGGACTTTTAATCTTTACGTATTTAATCTTTGGATGATTTTCTTGTATTTTTAAATAAATACTGCATACGAATACACAGTGCGTCCTTATAAAATGTGACTCAATTTATCTTTACGAATACATTGATAAAGTAGAGCAAATATAGCAGTAAATTTATAGCTGTATTTTATACTTTGCAGAAATTTCAAGTTTAACAACTTCCGGTAAAATGACGAGTCTAGCTCGTCATTAGTTTTTCATTCCATACCGCACAATGACGAGCTACACTCGTCATGCGATTAAAGTTACTGTTAAATATGATAATTAATTTAGTTTAAAATTTCTAGTGTACTGAATTTGGCAACACTTTTATCACTTGTGAAAATCGCAAGTCACTATTGTATATTGTTTACTTAGAATTTCTTGGTACAAGTCATAGCCAAATTAATGAGTCAGAATAAAAGAAAACCTACTAAGAAATGCCGTGTGTGTTACAAGAATGAAATTAGAAGTGAGACTACTTGGCGGTGTAAACAATTAAGAATTCCTTTGCACTTTGTTTTGAAAAGTACCACTAGCTTGAAGAATATTATCTGTATACCTTATTAATGTTTTGCTGTGATATTTTCTTACTTTTACTGATTCTGATATTATTTAACTCTATGTAAAAAGTGGATTTTAATTAAGAATATGAAAGAATTGTAAAATGAAACAAGTTTTTTAAATAAAAATTAAATGGTTATTTCTTGCACAATTTTTTATTATCAATCATACCCGAAGGGGTTAAGGGACATAGTACTTTTGGAAATCTAAAGTCTTTACCTTCCAACCATTTTCGATTCATTATAAAATATAAAATTCTGATCCTTTTTTAAAAGATTTTTCCCTCTTATATAAAAAAAATTAAAACATTTAATTCCATCATTTTAAGTAGTATATGTTTTGAAATAAAATAAAAATTTTCGCCAAATGAAGAGGATGAAATTTACGTATTATAAATATGATTCAAAGAATATAAAAAATAATTAGATTTAACTTGGTTTCATTTGGAGCACTACGGTCCACATTTTTTCAACATCGGGGCTAATAGCTTTAATCTGACATTAAAATTCATATGTGGATATCGCATGAGTTACTTGTACTCATATTATACATCATTTTTTATGGTGTGACACCAAAAGTATCCCTTGCATAGCTTGCAACCGGGATGTGAGAAGACCTCAAATACTGTTGTTTGGTAAATATCCGAATAATTAATATCCGTTATGTTGAGGCATTTTGTTACATAACTATTTCATTCTAAAGCGAAACAATTCGTAATTACTTAGTAATATAAAATTGAATAAAATCTTCTTAGCAATTATGTCTAACAGTATGCTGGAAAGATACGACTGAAAGTATAAGTAGCGAGTAAATGGGTGAAATGCTAAATCATTTAAAATAAAGAGTTTAAATAACATATCAATTAACATATAAGACCCCTGAATGGGTATCCTGTTAGAACAGCAAACATATCCATAACTCAATTCATATACAATATATTATTAGGCAGAATATTATAAAAATACCTATGCCTATAGATATCATTAATTTTATTTATATTTTATATATATGTGTTTAACATTATAACATTCGATGTAATCTTCTTAGCAATCATATGTATCACTATGCTAGAAAGATAAGAATGAAACTATAGGTATCGAGGAAACGAGTGTAACACTAAATCATGTAAAATTAGGTGATTAAATAACATCAATTAACATGTAAGACCTATGTTTAAATGAAGGAGTATCCTGTTAAAACATCAAACATATCCATAATTCAATTCCTATACAATATATAATTATACCTAATATTAAAAAAATACCTATGCATATAGATATCTTTAATTTTTTTTCATAGTTTATATATTTGTATTTAATATTATAACATTGGATGTAATCTTAAGAATCATATTCATCACTATGCTAGAAAGATACGACTAAAACTATAAGTATCTAGTAAATGGGTGCAACACTAAATCATGTAAAATAAGGAGATTAAATAACATATCAATTAACATGTAAGACCACTGTTTAACTGAAGGAATATCCTGTTACAACAGCAAGCATATCCGTAACTCAATTCATATACAATATATTATTATACTTAATATTATAAAAATACCTATGCCTATAGATATCTTGAATTGTATTCATAGTTTATATATTTGTATTTAACATTATAACATTGGATGTAATCTTAAAAATCATATACATCACTATGCTAGAAAGATACGACTAAAACTATAAGTATCGAGTAAATGGGTATAACACTAAATCATGTAAAATAAGGAGATTAAATAACATATCAATTAACATGTAAGACCACTGTTTAACTGAAGGAATATCCTGTTACAACAGCAAGCATATCCGTAACTCAATTCATATACAATATATTATTATACTTAATATTATAAAAATACCTATGCCTATAGATATCTTGAATTGTATTCATAGTTTATATATTTGTATTTAACATTATAACATTGGATGTAATCTTAAAAATCATATACATCACTATGCTAGAAAGATACGACTAAAACTATAAGTATCGAGTAAATGGGTATAACACTAAATCATGTAAAATAAGGAGATTAAATAACATATCAATTAACATGTAAGACCACTGTTTAACTGAAGGAGTATCCTGTTACAACAGCAAGCATATCCGTAACTCAATTCATATACAATATATTATTATACTTAATATTATAAAAATATATGCCTATAGATATCTTGAATTGTATTCATAGTTTATATATTTGTAATTAACATTATAACATTCGATGTAATCTTAGCAATCATATACATCACTATGCTAGAAAGATACGACTGAAACTATAAGTATCGAGTAAATGGGTATAACACTAAATCATGTAAAATAAGATTAAATAACATATCAATTATCATGTAAGACCCCTGTTTAAAGGAAGGAGTATCCTATTACCACAGCAAACATATTCATAACTCAATTCATATACAATATATTATTATACTTAATATTTAAAAAAAATCCTATAGATACTTAATTGTATTCATTTTATATATTTGTAATTAACATTATAAAATTCGATGTAATCTTAGCAATCATGTCACTATGCAAAAGATACGACTGAAACTAATATCGAGTAAATGGGTATAACACTAAATCATGTAAAATAAGATTAAATAACATATCAATTATCATGTAAGACCCCTGTTTAAAGGAAGGAGTATCCTGTTACCACAGAAAACATATTCATACTTCAATTCATATCAAATATATTATTGTACCTAATATTTAAAAAAATTGGTTTTTATACATATCCTTAATATTATTCATTGCTTATTTATTTGTATCAACATTATATTGATCTATGGTATCTTCAATACAGTATGCAACCTTCCATATATCTTCTATATGCAAATTGATGCACTCTTCTATATATTATATCTTTCTTTTTAATATCTATATTAAACACTACTTTCAACAATTCGTTAGTTATAATTTTTTTCTAACTCTACATTTTTCTTCTAATTTCCTGGAATTTTGTCAAGAAAATTTATGTTATATTAATACCTTCTTCACAAAACACATTATTCATTTCACTGTAGTTAACTGTTAGTGGCAAAATCTTGTACTGAACATTTTACAAAAATTTGCGAGGTATTTAATACTTGTTTTAAATGCTAAAAAATTGTGAAATTTTTCCTCTTAATTAATTGTACTAAAATGTACATCAATCCATACAGAAGAAATCAAAGTTATATAATATTTTTTACCTAGCATTATAAATAACTTAAGTTCATCAGATAAGACTAAATTCCATCCGTTATAGATATGGATTAGAGTGAATTAATATAATTTAGAAAATAATTCAATGTCTAATTAGTTATAATTATATTCTACTTCAATTTTTTTTTCTATTTTTCATGAGTTTTATACTTCTTATATCAAAAACATTCTGTTAAATTAGTTCCTTTTCTAAATTACATTATTTATTTCATAGTATTTCGTTTTTCAATTAATACCTATATTATACGCTAACGTGGAGATTATGTTATCATATATAAACTTTTCAAAATTCTAATTTCTTAATTGTTCTTTGCATTTCGTTATATTAAATGAGGATGATTTATCTCATTCTTTTATTAAATTTAAAACAGGTCTTAAATATTTCACATTTTTTGTAGTATTAATAAGTAATTTAAGAATTTTATAGTATAGGTAGTTTACTGAAATATATTCACTTTTCTAATGTACCAGGGCTTATTTTAAAATCAATGAAACCACTTAATGGTGTCAGAAACCAGGAAGGTATGGCAACTGATTGCGTGACATATAAAGTAATTACATAAAAGTTTCAATTCATAAAGCAATCTATAGTATCGTAACCACATTATCGTTTGAAAATTCTAAACATATATAGAAACCTACAGTATAATATAATAAGTACAACAATTGCAAAATAATATGATTATATGTGGAGTAAAATTGTGTTCATAACTTCAATATAGCCCACATAAGTCGATTTTTCTGGTGCCTAGTTTCTTGTAAATAGTTATGCATGCAGATTAATTATTCTAATGGATTCGATTTTGTCTCATGTATATTATTAATACCATAAGATAGGATCATTAGAGGAATTTTAAATATCACATAATCTATGTAATGTCCATTGTTCACTGAAATAGGAGTAACTGAGGAAATGAGATGCGTTTCTCCTCTTTGGGGCCAATTTCTGTAATGGCTACAATTTTGTGTAATGGAACACATTTAAAACGATATTTTACTGCATCATTTATTCTTCCAATGTTTATCTAGTGCGTGAAAGGCACCTATTTTAATTTTATACTACATATGCTATAAAATTTCAATTTTACTCTCGATAATTTTAAATCGTTATAATATTCAAAATATAAAGAAATAATGACATAAAGGGAACTAAATTAAAACTAATAATATAAGTAACAATAACTAATAATTCAAAATATAAATAACAATATAAATAATAATTTGATAATCTCCTATATAATAATAGACTAATTTGCCTGTCCACGAATTTATGAAGCGGTTGTACCTGGAATGGTTACAGGCATCCATATTGGATTTTTTTATGAGTTAGGGTTAGCAAAATTCAAAGCGAGTTCGAAATCCACCCCATCCCCCTTTTCCAGTGTTTAATGCTATTATTTCAAGTCTTATTCTCCCTCTTATTGTATGCTAAATTCATTCTTGATAGGGTGACAAGGGTGAAGCGTAATATTTAAACTGCACTGTGTTTACTCAACCTCATATACACTAATTAGTTCCTTCACCGTGTATAGGCCTAGCATGTTCGGTAGAATGTCTGCCCATTTCATCGTCGTACTTCTCGGTTTGACTGTTCTGTCCCCGTGCAGCCAAATTTTTCTAAACGTCTAATTAATTTAATATTTTCTGCTTTTTCTTTTAAATTCTTATTCCGAAAGTTGTTTTATTATTTTCAAAATTATTTTATTATTTTTAAATAAATGTGTACTATCTTTTTTACGACTTAAACTTTCTTCTCATAATGTAATAATAGCCTAAGTTATTTGTCTGTCTGTCTGTCTGTCTATCCTTGAATGTATGAAGCTGTTGGACGTGGTATGGCTAGAGCATCCATATTAGATTTTTGATGAGTTAGGGTTAGCAAAATTCAAAGCGAGTAAAGTTTATCTTTTCGTAAACTATAGATCCGATTCTAAAATAAATTGGTATGAATAAGAGTCGTATCACAAGGAAAAATACTGTCATCTCTAAAACGTTCGATATACCTTTCCCCCTTTTTTGAGCATTTACTACCCTTGTATCAAGCCTCATTTTAATAGCAGGCTATTTCATCAATTTATCACATAATAAATAGGTAAAAATAACAATTTTTTCTAACATTATGATGTCATATATTTAACTATCTCATTTAATAATTTATTTTAGATTATTTAAATATCTTCTGCATGATTTCCATACGTTTTACATATGTGATAATTTTAATTGATTATTTTTGTTGAAAGATAATCCTCACCAAAAAAACAAACCATTTTTTTACCTGCCTCATAGGGCACCTTTACAATTCTGAAAAATTAAAAATTTTACTGATCCCGTCAACTGACGGGGTATATGCTAGTAATATAAATAACAATAGAAATAATAATTCAGAATTATAGTAATAAGAAGGTTTGAACTTTAATAATGGCAACACTGCTGTAAAAACGCTCCGCAATAAAATCCAAGTATGTAGCCTTTACAACACGTGACCTGCATACCTACTTTATCTCTCAGCAAAAAGACTCGACCTTATTTTGCCATACGAATGCGAAATGACGCGAAGAACTGATTATTGTATTGGCTTGCAGTCTAAAGTAAGGGTTGTCAGAACATTTTCAAAACAAGAACAACGAAGGTGGATAAAAATTCAATGTGGCAGAGATCGTACAACACGACAATCACATCTAGGATTCAAGATGTTTTCGGGGAATCTGTATTGTTTACAGAACTGTAGTAAAATAGGTAAAATCCTTCAATGAAGGACGCCCAAATGTGGCAGATATGTATAGGCCAGGTCCTCCTAATGTCAGAGATGCAGAAGTGCAAGTTTCCACACTAATGGACAGTGATAGATATCAAATGATTCATGAGCTGTCCCGAAAAATTTGCACATACGACTGTGCTGCACATTCTGAAGGAACGCCTGAGCATGAGAAAAATTCTGCACTTTCTGCAGAATGCCCCTATCATTCTGCATGACAATACTCATTCACATATAGCGCAATCTGTGGCTGATTTGTTCGATAGACGGCGTGGGGCGTACTTTACCATCCACCATACACACCAGATCTAAGTCCTTGTGACTTTGTATTAATTTCTATGATGAAGAAACTATTTTGTGGCATTTGCTTTAGAACTGTTCCAGAGATTCTTGAGGATATAGACCGGTCCATTCGAACTATCCAGAAAACAGGCACTGCTACATGTGTTCTGCAACTTCCACATCGTTGAAAACGGTTTATATACAATGCTGGTGACTATATTGAAGGATTGTAAAACATGGTGTCATGAATCACTTTTGTGTTCCATGCAAATAAATAGTTGCCACTATTAAAGTTCCAACCCTCGTATATACTCACAGTTTGATTTTTTGATATTGCAGAATATACGTGTACAGATTGAAATATTGTTTAATTATTATGTATACAGGATGTCTAAAAAAGATTTTCCGAATTTCAAAATTTCATAACTCGAAAGCAAAGTTTTATACAAGAAAGTGATAAATTTTAAAATTATTTATACAAAAAGTTTGATATAGTTCCAAAAACTTCTTACAGATGCAGCTATTAGAAGATTTTCTTTACTATTTTTTTACTAAAAAATGCTATATAATAAGATGTGTGTTCAAAATGATACTTCACAGCATTTCTTTGGTTAGCATGTCTTTATAACTAGATGTTTTAAATTGGTAAATTTAATTAGTAATCAGTAGTGAATATTTTTAACTACTTTCAAGAATTTCAAAATGCTTTTGTATACGAAAATAACACGAAATAAATATTTGATGTGAAATAAGCTAAAGTTAACACTTCGTGCGGGCAAAGTATTTTTACGTTTTTTTGCAGTCTGTCACTAGAGCGCGGGTCAGTAAAAATACGTATTTAGTAAATTTGTGATGGATACCCGCTAACCACCACAAATCTACTAAATAAGTATAATTATATGTATGTGCGGCATTGCATGCGTGTTCTTTGCGTTGTTATGCAACGCTTTGCATTTTTTCTTTCCACAAGTTATGATTGTCGAGTTACTCGGTCTTTTGTTGCGTTATTTCGTCTTCAATCGAATTCCTAGCTCCAGAACGTACAAGTCGTGTTTTGTCAATTTGAAAGTTGGTTTTTTATTGTTGAATACAAAATTGATAATAAGTAGTTCTACTTGTACTTGTTATGAAAACATATTTTTGAATACATTGTAAAAATTTAAAAATCTTTTATTTTTGTGATTTCGTAAAATTATTGTTTTTGTTTTGTTAAATAATCATACAGTATATATTAAATTTTAAAATAATAAAAAGGTTCGTTCATAAAAACAAAATAGTTTTCGACTGACTGCCATTTTTTGGAATAACTAAACTTCCGCATGATTCACGAAAAAAAGCCCGCTGCACGAGTAAGTTGGCAGTGGAGTAAGCTTGCATGCCAAGTGTTAACAGTAATATAGAAATTCCGTAATGTGAAACTTGTAATGTTGCAAAATATACATACAGATCACAATATTGGTAACTCCTTATAAGTGTTAGTATATAAGAATAATGTCTAAATAACGCTTTAACGATTTTGCTAAATAATTATTTAATGTGAAATAAGCGGATGTAAACAACAAGATATAAATTACGTAATTTAAATCTCGTAATGTACCAAAATACAATTACATATCACAATATTTGGTTTGGTTTGGTTGGTTTGGAGTGCTACGGTCTACTTTTTGCAACACGAGGACAAATGAGACCGGGACCTACAGCTTAAAGCCGATTCCGAACGGCTACGAACATCCATGCCTCAGCGGGATTCGAACCCACGAATTCCCGTTCCGAAGGCCAGCACCCTAACCAATCGGCCATCGTTCGGCTATCACAATATTTGACACTTCTTACAATTAACATTATATATAATGAAAGTCTATATAACTCTTTCCCGATTTTACTAAATAAATATTTAATGTGAAATAAACAGAAACTAACAGTTAAAAAGAAATCGCATAATCTCGTAATGTTGTAGAATATAAGTACAGATCACAATATAGATCACTTTTTAC
>CM063500.1:4581972-4596972 GCA_032207245.1 Pardosa pseudoannulata | reverse complement strand
ATATCTGTTTTAACAATAAATCGTTCCACAGGAAGAATATTTCGCAGTCTCGTTGAAATCCTATACAATATAATCTTAAGATGTACTCAAAATAGAGTTATATTTTGCAGTAATAAACGTCTGTAAAACAAATATTCTTTTCCTAAATATCTCTATAACAATATTTAAGAATTCAACCACCGGGAAAAGAAATCTTAGAGGAAATAGTTAATTCAGTTGATGTTGTTATAGTTTTTGTAGTAGTTAGTGGAAATGATATATAATGTTTGAAATCTTATATGAAAAGGAGTACTATGATGAAGAAGTTATTAATAAAAATAGTCAGATTTTTTTTTATAGATCCTAAAGAACTTCGATCTGTTAACTAACTGTGGATCGTATAGTCAAGAATTTTATCTAGAGGTTTGGATTTCTTTGTAGTTTGGACTCTAATCCTACATTTTTTATTTCTTTTAAAACAGATAAAAAGGAAAATGCATAGACATTATTTCGATTTATTATACATATATATATATATATATATATATATATATATATATATATATATATATATATATATATATATATATATATATATATATATATATATATATATATATATATATACAGTGAAACCTCCAAAGTTGACCACCTCTCTATGTTGACCGAAATTTATTAGTTTGAATGGTCACAACGCATTTTCAATGGCGATTTACCTCTCTATGTTGACCACCTCCGTAAGTTGTATGTTGACCAATTTTTAGTAGGTTTTACTCTCTGTAACTTGACCACTGATGTTTTCTTGAATTAGATTTTTCCTCCGGTTGTTCTCCACCTGGTTTCCAGGAATTTCTTTATCAGTCAATCGGATTATCTGAGCAACACTCGCGATCCCCCCCTCTTTGGTGCTTCATTCATTGTTCACTTCCAGTATGGTACTATGGGAGGGAAATACCAGAGAGTACCTAGCCTTTTGTTAAAGAGAAATGATATTCTAGCCTTTTGCATGCTTTCATTTCTTGGATTGGCTGTAATTGCGGAAATCTGTCGGTCACGAGAGTGGGGTATGTGTGTAGGGTGTAGCATTGAACGAACTGCGCAGAATTGGAAAACAACTTGTATCGCTCACATGTGAAACACGTTCATTTCTTTTTTTCTGGACATCACGTCGTGGCAGTACCAGTCGTTTATTTGCGAATTTTTATTAAAAATGACGAAAATAAAAGCTCTAAGAGAACTTAAATTAAAGGAGAAAGTGGATCTTCTTAATTTTCTGGAAAGCAGCAGCCAAAGAATGAGAGGTGTGAGTAAGACAACTGTGAGCAACATTTTAAAACGCAAGGAAGATTATCTGGAAAGATATTTTTCCGAAAACGGAAAACTTCAAAGAAAAAGGAGAAAAACGTGTCTCGACGCTGTGAATGAAGCCACATTTCGTTGGTTTACAGAAATGAGATCAATTAATGCAAGAATATCGGGGCCTATGCTTCAGGAAATAGCAAAAAAAAATTGCAAAAGAATTCGAAATTGACGACTTCCAAGCATCAGCAGGTTGGCTTGAAAAATTCAAACTACGATACGAACTTTCTCAAAAAGTTTTGTGTGGTGAATCGAATGAGGTTTCAGCTGAAGTGGTGGAGAAGTTTATTGAAAGATTCCCAGAGTTTGATAAAGGTTTTTAAGAGGACATCTTTAATGCTGATGAATGCGGTCTCTTCTTTAAAGCAATGCCTGATAGAAGTCTAATAATGAAGGGTAACTCTTGCAAAAGAGGAAAACTTGCAAAACAGCGTTTTACTGTTCTTCTATGTGCTAGTATGACAGGAGAAAAATTGAAGCTTATAGTGATCGGCAAATCCACAAAACCACGTGCACTTAAAAATGTAAAACCTGATGAACTATTTTCTAATATTGTACTATAGTAAATATTTTTAAAAAATTCCCTAAGTTGACCACCTCCGTATGTTGACCACTTAGTTACAGTCCCTTAGATGGTCAACTTATGGAGGTTCTACTGTATATATATATATATATATATATATATATATATATATTAATATATATATATATATATATATATATATATATATATATATATATATATATATATATATATATATATATATATAATATATATATATATATATATATATATATATATATATATATATTATATATATATATATATATATATGTATATATATATATATATATATATATATATATATATATAATATATATATATATATATATATATATATATATATATATATATATATATATATAATATATATATATATATATATATATTATATATATATATATATATATATATATATATATATATATATATATATATATATATATATATATATATATATATATATATATATATATATATATATAATATATATATATATATATATATATATATATATATATATATATATATATATATATTATATATATATATATATATATATTATATATATATATATATATATGTATATATGTATAATATACACACTTACGCAAACACACATATACTCAATTGGACATATACATATACTTAAACTTTTAAACATAAACTTTTATATTAGTTTTTTTTAAGTTTTTATAAAATATGTACAATATAGTTTTATAAAGTATGTAAAATATATGTAAAATAGTAAAGAATTTGTTTACATCTTAAAATTTTTCTTTTATATTAGTGTTCCACTTTGTTAAATCTTTTAAACACACACACACACATATATATATTTATATATGTATATATATATATATATATATATATATATATATTTACATATATATATATATATATATATATATAGTATTAATGTGACGTACATAAATCTTTATGAATATTTATATTTTACAAATTAAAATTCCACATTCACAACCATGAAACCTGGGACATAATTCATTACATATCCAGCACTAAATAAAAAAAATTAAATAAATAGCCCGAAACCGAAAGTTTTCTCCTTAATTCATTAAAGGAATAAACACTCAGAGTTCAACCATTAATTTCAAGCAAGAGTTGCGAATATTATTTGTTCACTCTGATTAATTTGATGCATATCGTTAACATGGAATAGGCTAATTGATTTTAATTTCCTTAACGAAATATATTTTCTAAGATAAATAATTTTTGAATACATCGTTGCTTCTATTATTTCAATGATCATTAATCCTATTTCATTTTTATTTATATATTTAGTTTTTAGTTCATTAAGTTCTAATTGAACTTCAGTATTAATCATTCTACAAAAACCAGAGGTATTTCATTCTATGTTTAATAACCTTACGTACAACGTAATTTATCTTTATTTTGTTTACGCTCTCGAGATTTCAATTTTTGCCTAAATATGTGAGTGATCATTCTTAATAAAGCCATTAAATATAGGTTTCGGTTGATTTTAAAAATACTGTTAAATTATTTGATTCATTCTCGATATATATTTCTCGTAATAATTAATATCTTAATCATTTGAAAGCCACAACACACAATGCGTAATATAATCATAAAATTAATTTTATGGTAAAACGTTTATTGCCTTTATTCTCTACAGAGTTTAAAATATTTTTCCCGGTTTGTTCCGGTTTTCCGAAAAATTCCTCACAGCGTTAAGAATATGTTATATTTTCATTTATTTTATTACACAAAGTCTGGATCTGCGTTAAATAATAAAATTCTTTATTATACAGCGAACAAAATAATTTTTATTTTTTAGCAATTATTTTTATATATCTCTAAACTAAAACCATTTCTTAACTCACAGCAAAATTCTGCTTTCTACTTTTACTCTTTTAGTTTATTCCCAAGATGAAAATATCTAGTGCACTGAATTTTCAGAATTCAGAGCTACCATTTATTCTAAAACATTTATAGCTATACCATATTTAAAATGTTTATACGGAACTTTTTCATTTATTTGAGCTTTTTTAATATATTTTGGCGCCTACGGTATCAATAATAATTGAAATAGCTTTCATAAAAGGTAAATAATAATAATAATAATAAATATATATATATATATATATATATATATATATACACAAAAAATTTTGAAAAACAGAATCGTAAATATTTTTAGCAAATCCTCCCTTAGGCTTCTGGAACTTATCTGATTATATATTTGTAAGCCAGAAAATCATTTATCTTAATGGCTAGTCACCATTAAGATATATGACACCTTTGACGTGGTTTAGACTTCAGCAACTTATGTGAGAAAATTAGCATTCAGCAAGAATTGACCATTCTTCCCCTGTGTTTATTTACTTTGTTTCAAATATAACCGTGGTAATCTTTGGCTACAACGACAATGATAAATTTTATTTCTTCTTAATCGTGGGTGAAAAACAGCTACTACACACTCAAACACACATTCAGCAAGAATTTGACCATTCTTCCCCTGTGTATATTTACTTTGTTTCAAATATATAGTGGTATATCTTTGGCTACAACGACAATGATAAATTTTATATTTCTATATATAATCGTGGGTGAAAATACTACACACTCAAACACACATACAGACAGATATGTATATATATATATATATATATATATATATATATATATATATATATATATATATATATATATATATATATATATACATATATATATATATATATATATATATATATATATATATATATATATATATATATATATATATATATATATATATATATATATATATATGTATATATATGTATATATATATATATATATATATATATATATATATATATTTATATATATATATATATATATATATATATATATATATATATATATATATATATATATATATATATATATATATATATATATATATATATATATATATATATATATATATATATATATATATGTATATATATATATATATATATATATATATATATATATATATATATATATATATATATATATATATATATATATATATATATATATATATATATGTATATATATATATATATATATATATATATATATATATATATATATATATATATATATATATATATATATATATATATATATATGTCAGGATTTAAAATATAGAGTAATTTAAGAGATTTAATTAGGGATTCTTTTAATGGGAGTAACGCGCCTCGAGTTATTAGCCACATAAATACGGCTCACGCGCAGTGATATGGGCAGAGAGAGCGATAAGCAATTACTATAGGCAGACGTGGCTCCTCGAAGTAGTGAATACTGCCTTTGTTAGCAGTTGGGCGCCAAAAATGAGACGCCATTGTGAGTAGAGTGTTGGTGAGCTTAAATAAAGATATGAAGCTGATTTCAGGACTCTAGTGTGTTTACTCGGACCATGTCATATATATATATATATATATATATATATATATATATATATATATATATATATATATATATATATACAGACATACATATGTATGTAAAAGGCGAAATTTCTCTCGGCGTCAAGTAAAAAAATAACAAAAATTATATTTAATTGCCCGTACGTCTTTGGCAATGAGTGAGTCTAAGTATTATGCTCTCATGGCTCCATAACAAGGAATCAACGAAATATTTGGTGAAACTTTAACTTACTCTAAACTAAGAAAGGACATGTGTCTTAGACAAGATCTGAGCAATTAATGATACACAAAAACACTCTTCTACTACAGAGTTCACCCCACAACGAGAGACGAAACGAATTGTTTCCCAAGAGACCAGCAGCTTAGTCAGAGTTATTATCATTTAAAAAAGGAACTTATATCATTGGAAAAGTAAACCATTTTATTGAGAGAGCAGAAAAATGTGGCGAGTGTATAGAAACTTAGGATTTATTCCATATTTATCTTTGGAAGATTAGTTTGGAGTTCTCTGGCAGGCCAAGTCTATGGATCTTCTGATTGGTCCTTGCTTCAATATTACCAACACTTGACCCACTTGTGCATAATTTAAGCATCGAACACTGCTTTAAATAAACTATTATATGGCTGGAAAGATAGATATGAAAGACAGAGAATGGGAAAAGCAGATATTTAGTGAAATATTTTAAGTGTAATAATTTTTATAAATTGCATATCTGTATGCATGTAATGACAGAAAGCAGTTGAAAATGCTTATTAAATTCAAACCTTATTTTTTTTCTTAACGGAAATTTGTTTACGACGAAACAATATCAATTTCTGACGAATGAGTCATTAGTTGTGTCTGTGTATTCCCCAAGGCCATAAATGAGAGATAAATGAGGTGCATTATCATCATTTTTCCTTTCTATATGTCCAAGCAAGTCTATGAGGCAAAAATGATAATCTGGACTTTCTGTTGTGTAGGTTGTGTGCTAAAATATTAATTAATACAATTTGGGGTTAGGTTGCATAACAGATGAAATATGAGGATAGGGAATATGAGGTGTAAGTATTCAAAATTTCTCTCTTGCCACTACAACAAGAAAACTATTTGCTGGTAAAATAATACAACGAACCATAAAACAGATGGCACACGTAACTGTGGGTAAATATCTAATATGAGATCTATATTAAATTAAAAGTCGTAATGTAACTATCTCTCACAGATACTCAGTTTGTCAGAAACCAAAATGATGAATCGAAACAGAAATCTATTGTAGAATAAAACTGACTTGAATGATGAAGACCCTCACGATGAATTGGAAGTACACAAAATTAATTAAGAATAATGAATTATGTTAAATTTTAAACAGATGTTTACTGCTGTATACGAATGGAATACCGACAAAAATGAATTACACGCACAGAGAATAACAAGTTATAGCCAGTTTTACCTTCGCTGACAATCGAAAAACAAAATAAAAGCGTTAGATGATGATGCCATCTTTAAAAAGAAAAAACCTTAGAACAGAAACTATGCAGAATAAAGTAAAAGAACAATAATGAATTATTAAATACTTAAACTTTAAATAGTCTTTATAAAGACTGAACACCCCTAGATGAGATATTTATGTAGTAAAATAAAATATTATTTTCATTTTGTAATATTTTTTGTAATGTCTCTTTTCATGTATGTCATATTGCAATTAAGATCAAAATCTACAAAAAGCTTACCTGTCCCCCAAAAAAATCTTATATTTATGTAGCATTGTATTTCCTGAAATTTATTATACAAGAAAAATGTATTTGACTTCTTTATCATTTTTTCGTAGCTGGTTCAAAATGTTGTTATCAAATATTTGTTGAAATATTTTCCTAGAAGTGAGGAAATTTTCAACAGTCTTATAATTTCGTAACACAATATATATATACATATATACATATATATATATATATATATATATATATATATATATATATATATATATATATATATATATATATATATATATATATATATATATATATATATATATATATATATATATATATGCATATATATATATATATATATATATATATATATATATATATATATATATATATATATATATATATATATATATATATATATATATATATATATATATATATATATATATATATATATATATATATATATATATATATATATATATATATATATATATATATATATATATATATATATATATATATATATATATATTCAAATAAAAAAAGGAATTGCTCTTTTATTATATAAGTTTAATACTTTATGTACTAATTTATATTTTAAGAATTATAGAACATCCCTTTGTGGCAAATACATATTGTTAAAGGTTTACTAGATTTGATTTGCAAAACTTGGGCAGAATTTATTTATTATATTTTAAGATCTTATCTTTCAGTTATATATTTATATTAAGTTTGTTTGATATGTTGGAATATTTTGTAACAATTTCTTATTCAGTAATAAATTTCTTAATTAAAGTTAATAAATAAAACTTCGTTCAAACTGTTAGAAGAACTTTTTGTTTTCATTTCATATCTAAAAATTTTTTTTTTAAATTTGTAAATCATACAGATTTTCACTTATTAAACAATAAAATGTTATTTGACAGATTTCTATGTTATATTTTATTTTAACCTACATAATTAAATAACTTTAAGAACTTGTATTTCTTACAAAAAATCTATGTATGTACAGATTCCTTTATACGTTTTATACACGCGCTTTTACGATTATACTTCCCGTTATTTATGTTTTTTTATGTAAATACAGATATTATATTACAAAATAAATAACAAAAATTAAAATATTCAAAAAGCTGGTTGATATAAATATTTAGGAATGTTTTATGCTAATTATTAAACATAATGGTGTATCAAATAATATACATCTAAAATATTTCAAAATATATTATTTTTAACACAACTCAAATTTCAAAAAGGCATCAACTTACTATAAGTTCATTCAAATATATATATATATATATATATATATATATATATATATATATATAGATAGATAAATAGATAGATAGATAGATAGATAGATATGTATATACATGTATATATATATATATATATATATATATATATATATATACATATATGTATATATATATATATATATTATATATATATATATATATATATATATATATATATATATATATATATATATAGATATATATATATATAGATAGATAGATAGATATACATATACATATATACATATATATATATATATTTATTTATTTACACATTTATATATATATATATATATATATATAGATATATATATATATATATATATATATATATATATATATATATGTCCGATCTAAAAGAGAGGTAGTTGGAAGTTACACCAGTTAAAAACGATCATGATACTTAAAACTAAATACATTTATTTTTGCAAGTTTTTTGTTTTATGTAATTCAGGGTACACTTATAATACATCTACAGTTTATTTGTAGTATTTTTATGCATCGTTACGTTTATTTGCAAAACTTAGTTTAAAATGTTTACAATCACTATTCTATATTTTCATAATATTTAGTACAAAATCTGCGGATTCTTATTAAATTTAAAAAAAATAACAACTTATAATGCAAACACATAAAATTTAGATTTATTCTTCTACACGTAGAAATCTTTCTTTAGCTGAAATATAAATTTATTTGATTGCTTTTCAAATTTCATTTCATGCTTACGACAAATCTGCTAGTTTAGCACGCCAACTTTTTTGAATTCTGTGCTTTTGACACTACCAAATTGTTTATTTTGATTGTATTTGCCATCACTTAAATTTAGTTTTATTTTACTGCATATAAATAAATATTATATTAGTGTAGAGAAACCATAATCTCAAATATATTCCATGTATTTTTAGTATTTCTGTGAAATTTCACCCTTAATACTAAAATTAAATAAAATATAAATTTCATATTTAAATAAATAATATTAAGTTTTGAGTATGTGATAGATTAACTATTTTAAGTCTTATCTCATTTTAACTATTTATTACACCATATATATTTGAAATTATAAAATATACGACGGTTAAAATTCTTTAATTTTCCAAGAGTTACGCAAAGAAACTGTACTGATAATCAATTAACAAACAATAGATTAAATCAGACATTAATAAACCTATAATTTAATAATAATATAAATAATACAATTACACAATATACAGTTACAATGGTACACATATGCATTGAAAGGTAAACAACACATTTAGTCAGATCATAACATGTGCAAATATTATTTTATGGGCCAATATCTGATATCACTAATTTAATGGGAACAAAGTTATTCTGCACACCATTTATTTATTGAAAATATATCAATATCAGAAAAAGTTTTATATTAAAACAAGTTAATATCAAGCTTAGACCATTTTTAATGTAATAGGTTGTTACTAATGCAACATTCAAAAAACTTTTTGCTCGGTTTAGAATACATCATTTAAAAATTATATATGTATAGATAAAATATTTAGTGTCCTAATTAAGGCAATAAAGTTTTCAGATGGAATAAAATATAGAAAAGAGTAGAGAAAAATATCTGTCATATAAAAAAAAACATTTTCAAATTTGAAAATTAAAAATTAAATTATTATACGATAAAACTTAATTATCTTTTCTCATTTTGTGAACCATGATTATATAAATATTATTTTTATTCCAAGAAAATCTAATTTTTTTATTTTTATATTATTGTAATTTCTCTCTACATGTTAAAATATACAGCTATTAGGCATTAATTATTTTCCAGGAGGTAAGCAAGAACCCTGTATTGCACTCAAATAAACATAATAAACATAATATTACAGTTGAGGAATTAATTTACTGGGAAAATTTCCCTTTTTTAAAATGGATAGAAAAATGAAGTATTTTTAGTAAGAATATCTATCTCGAACAGATTTTAACATTGGAAAAATCTATATATGATTGAAATGTCTTAACCCATTAAGAATACTGTTTCATATCAGATTCGGTGCTTGGAGACCCCGCACTTCTCTCCCAAGTATAATTGTAAGAAAAGTAAATTATTCTTAATTAAAGTAATTTATTCCTGAATTCAAATAACATCACCAAATATACGGCATCATTTCAGTTGTTAATAGCTTAATTTCACTCTTTCGCTAGCTTAAACCTTTTTTGCTAAATTTAATAACAGCTAGCAGCTAGCATAATACTACCTTCTTCCCGACGTTTGATTTAAATTATTTTAAGCAATCGGACATTGTTGATGAATGGCTCATGAATTTTTTCTTATCTTTTATTTTCCTTTTTTTGTTTTACTGTTGCATAGTGAATTGTTATCTGGTAAATATTTCAAAGCCTATCCTTAGAGAAATCTATAGAAAAAAAAGTATACCTTTATATTTTTCGCATTATTTCTTTTCATAACTCTATACATGAAAATTCAAACTTGAACTTGTTTAGATTTTGTAAAGATATATTAACGCTTGCCTTTTCCTTGGAGAAAAAATTTGAACTGTACATAGAAATATATTATTTTCATTTACTAAAATTACAAAATTGAGCAGAATAATGAAAAAACTAGTAAGTTAACAAGCATTTAATCTTTCCATAACTCTATACATGAAAATTCCAACTTCAACCTGTTTAGATTTTGTAATGATATATAAAACGCAGCCTTTCCATTGGAGAAAAAATTTGAACTATACATGGAAATACATTATTTTCATTCATTGAAATTACAAAATTGAGCAGAATAATAAAAACAAAGTAGTCAGTTAACAGGCATTTAGTCTTTTCATAACTCTATACATGAAAATTCCAACTTCAACCTGTTTAGATTTTTTAATGATATATAAACCGCAGCCTTTCCCTTGGAGAAAAAATTTGAACTCTACATCAAGATATATTGTTTTCATTTCATAAAATTACAAAATTGAGCAGAATAATGAAAAAAAAAAACTAGTAAGTTAACAAGCATTTAGTCTTTTCATAACTCTATACATGAAAATTCAAACTTGAACTTGTTTAGATTTTGTAAAGATATATTAACGGTCAACTTTCACTTGGACAATAAAATTGAACTGTACATCAAAATATATTATTTTCATTTACTAAAGTTAAAAATTGAACAGAATAATGAAACAAAACCCAGTAAGTTCACAGGCATTTAATCTATTATTTTCCAAAATGTTATTTATATTTCGTTTTTATATTTTGTTTTCTTATTTTATTTTCCGAAATGTTTTTTCTACGTAAAATATCATAAAGTTCCAAACATTCAGAAATTATTTTTTCACACATAAATTCTTTTCATAACATAGTAATTCAAAATTCAAGCTACATCTCGTTTAGTTTAGTTTTTGCAATTACATATTATCAGTTGTATTTTCCATAGTGAAAAAAGAATTGAAATTTAAATGAAAATATATTATTATCATCTACACAAGTTTAAAAAGGAGTACAAGAATAAAAAAACCGCGGCAGCTTAGCCAGCAAAGGCAGAGATGTCGTAATTGAAAGGTTGCGGGTTCGAGAATCGAGCCGGATTAAAATCCGCCATGTTCAATAACCATTTGACAGTGTTATTTTTTCCAGAATTTGGTCAAAATATGTCCCATTTTTTATTGCATTTTTTTGTTCATTTTCCATTTTTAAGTAAATATATATTATTAAAATTAACATTTCTATTATTTTTAAGCATTTATTACAACTTTTTTTTCTTTCTATGAAAGCATCATAGAACTGAAGTTTACTTTTAGTCTCATCGATATCCAATTTAATTTTTGGAATTCCAGTGAAAGCAAATCTAGGAGGCGGATCCGAAGGATTATCACAATTAATTTTAAAAAATTGTTTTGCTTGACTGATTCCATCTGTACTACTATCAGAGTCACTACTATCCATGTCATCTAGTAAACATTCGCTACTATCATTTACAGATAACTTAATAATCAGTTTTTGATTCCGAATCACATTTCGAATCACAAGAAATTAGCTCAATACGCTCTGAATTATCCATTATTTAAAAGTAAAAATATATTATTCAACTCTTACATCAATAAAATTATCAGGCGATTAGTAAAATATAATCAGAAAGCTATACATTGAAAGATAACAATTCGTCTGATACGAAAAAAGCGAAAAAACCCCTCGCTTTTGAACCAATAAGAGTAGAATATACAATAAACTACAAACTATCATTTACTGAACAACTATCACCATCTATACGAATAATTTGTTACTAAAATTGGAAAAAATACAGCCGAAACAGTGGAAGTGAAATAGAAATCAGATTTCCCGTACGCCGTAAGGGCAAATCAGTAAAGGCTCGAAAGTAGTGCCCGTACGGCGTACGGGCAAAACAGAGAAGGGGTTAAAGGTGACTGGAGCACGTAATATGTCCGTGGTCACAATGTCCTCTTAGTTCTAAAACGATACTGCTGGGAGTGGCAGGTCAAGCCTGGGGATCTTTCGCTTGGTCTCTAATTCTAAATTACGAGGACTGTAACGTATGAAGGGGTAGCATAGAAGTCAGGCAACTTATTTTACACAACACACATACATTTATTCATATACAGTACATTTACAAATATATTTTTAAAAACAATATCTCCCTCCGGACATCAAACACAATCTCTTCTTCTCTGTTGCCAACCACCAACCTGAAAGTTTATAAGAATTCGGAACACAGTCATTCTCGTGTTGCTAATGGATTTCTACAACTTATAAGATTTCGGCACAGGACCCTGCGGGGGTAATGCTACTCTCTTCCGTTACATTTTTAACCCTTAATTTAACAAGTTGTTTTTCAAATATTTTTTAATTTCTGTTATTTTCCCATGTCTGTATAGACAGTAGGATCTCTGTAAAATAAAGAAAAAAATATATCATTTTCCATTTCTGAGATAATTAATGTCCGCTGTAGTGAACACTGACAATTATGTCATATAGTAGTTATAAATATACATGTCAGGTGTATCGGCCAGATTTAGCCAAATTAAGGGTTAAGCTATACAGCATGGCATTAAGGTAACAGCATCGCACCCATGTGTTAGCATGAATATATATGTATCTATATTGCCAGCTGCGTTGATAAAGAAAGCAGAGTAAAGAAAAAAACCAAAATGTTTACAGGTATTAAGTCAATTCTTCTTTCTTTCCAAAATCATTTTTTATGTAAAATATCATAAATTTATTTTTTTCTGATAATTTCTTTTCATAACTGTGTAACTGTAAATTCAAATTAACCCCTTAACGCATTTGCCCGTGTCTGACACGGGCGAAATTCAAATTAAGCATGTAATAAAATCGTTTACACTTTGTTTGTATAACAATTTTTTTATATACTTTTTACTCTTTCCAAGCTCCCCAAAACTGAAATTGTAAAAAATAACTTACATTGTATCTACATATCCCTTTTCTGTGAAGAAAATATGTCATATTTCAATTTTTTTTCTAAAATAAACTCGTGCTTTAAGGGGTTAAAACTTGTTCAGCGTTTGTAATTACGTATTACCAAGTGCCTTTCCTCGAGAAAAGAAAATTGTATGTCAATTTATACTCCAAAATTATTTCCAACTAGAATAATTGAAAAGAAGTAATGCTTAATACATTACGAAAAATAAATATTAGTAAATATGTATTGACACCTTATTCTAAAACTCATTCATTTATTTATTTGCATTACATTATAAATTAGTTATTTTTATTGCACTATAACGATTATAAACTTGCACACTTTAAATACTCTCTGTTAGAATTCATGAATATTTATTGAAGATTAAAATATGAACTAGACATAAAAAAGGAACCAAAAATAATTACAAGTATATAGTTCGTCTATTTTTTGATATTATTTTCTATTGAAATAAGAAAAAAATTATAATGGATAATATATTTGGCTAAATACCAATTAGTATAAAGGTGTTAACTTCCTTTTCTATTTTAGAATTTCTCATTTATTTATCTCCAGGATATCGTATCTTAGCGCATTCTTCTTCTAGTTTCTAAATTCATTCATAAAATATTTATATTCTCTGTTGTTTTTATCAAATATCTTTAAAGAATAAAAACTGAACATAATCCTAAAAATAAAACCTATGAATTTGCAAGCATTTGTTTGATTTTAATTATTTGTCAAATGTTTTTTTTTCTTTGCTAATAAGAAAAAGATTTAATGAATAATTTATCTGTCTAAATATAAATTTGTATGACACTATTTATTTCCTTTTTCATTATCTTTATTGATGAAATCCTACCTTTTTTATATCTATTCGAAGTTAATTCGACATTTTACATTCTCTAATTCTACAGTATGTAATTATCCCCAATCTAATAAAAATGACTGTATTGGATTATATTATAGAGCAGAAAGGAAGAATATATTTACATATATGTTTATGTGAGTGTATATATATACACACACACACACACACATATATATATATATATATATATATATATGTTTGTGTGTATAATATATATATATATATATATATATATATATATATATATATATATGTATATATATATATATATATATATATATATATGTATATATATATATATATATATATATATATGTATATATATATATATATATATATATATATATATATATATATATATATATATATATATATATATATATATCCCAATAAAG
>CM063500.1:4529472-4571972 GCA_032207245.1 Pardosa pseudoannulata | reverse complement strand
CGCAATCACATAAAGAGGTATCCACTGTACTTGTATAATTTGTAGTATAACTAAATCAATCACGTTAATATTTTTTTTAATTTATTCTTTTTCAAAGAGTGTCTTTACTCCTTGAATGTGGAATATATTTAAGAAAAAAGGCCAAAAAGGAAAAATTTCTTCTCTTTAATTTTTTTTCTCTATTTCATCAAAATGCTATAATTGCATTATTTTTGAAAAAACAAACTTTTAAAGGAAATAACTATTATTTTCAATATTTTTCCATATATAGGAAATGCTAATTGATTACAGTAATTTCTGCTCAAATGACAGCAAAAAAAATCAAACGAGAAAACTTTCTGATTAAATATAATAAACAAATACAATTATATTATTATCTCTATCAACTGTCATGAATTTCATATCCCTCATGACTCTTTTGAATTTCACAAATTCTTTACAGTATCTAAGGAGTAGCGAGTAATGGCGCAAAACTGCTTAACTTTTCGCTGGAAAGTATGTTTATTTATTTGGATAATGGCAAATTAAATATTTTTTGAAGAAGCAATTTTGGGCCTCACGGAATTGAAATACAATTTTTTCTCTTGCCCGAACTCGGGTCGGGCACTCCAAAATTAGCCCATTTGCTTTGCCCAAACTGAGTCCAAACGTCACAGGCAAGGAATTATATATCCCATAGAATTAATTTTGTGAACTGGATCCGAACCTATTTTCACATGAATAAAAAACAATGTATTTGACATATATAAAGGATGAATAATGGTGTGTTAAATATTAAACCACTTGTAAACACCCCAAGCAGCAAAAGCATATTAGTTTAACTATTTTACTTTTTGTTAAATTAGTTTAAATATATTTCCTACTCAGCATATATTTAGTTAGTCTTCTACTCTTTAATCTTAGATATAATATACAGTGAACTCCGCCTAATGTGATCAGCTTGGGATACCGTGATTATGAAATACAATAACCGATTGATAACAATAAACGATAAGCAAAATTAGATAAATTTCTCAATCCTTTAATTCCCACGTACTAAATTTCAAAACAAAATTAATAAAACTTATATTTATGTACTTTATATTATCCTTTAAAACATCTTTAAATATATATATATAACTATCAACTAGTCATATACATACAACTAATTGAGTAATCGCTCTGGGAAACAGGAGCTTTCAAAAGTACAAAACTAAAAAAATACATAATTTAAAATTATATGTGTATATAACTTTATATATATACATATAAATATATATATATATATATATTATATACATATAAATATATATATAGATTAAATTTATTTTATTATATGAAATACATACATGCATGTTCAGGCTCAGTCCTGTATAATATATTTCAGTAAATGTATGAAAGTCACAGGCAAGGAGTTATATAGCACACAGAATTAATTTTGTGAACTGGATCCGAAACTATTTTCACATGAATAAAAAACAATGTATTTGACATATATAAAGGAGAAATATTGTGTGTTAAAGATTAAACCATTTGTAAACACCCCAAGCAGCAAAAGCATATTAGTTTAACTATTTTACTTTTTGTTAAATTAGTTTAAATATATTTCCTACTCAGCATATATTTAGGTGGTCTTCTACTCTTTAATCTTAGATATAATATACAGTGGACTCCGCTTAATGTGATCAGTTTGGGATACCGTGATTTTGACAACAGTAACCGATTGATAACAATAAACGATAAGTAAAATTAGATAAATTTCTCACTCCTTTAATTCCCACGTACTAAATTTCAAAACAAAATTAATAAAACTTATATTTATGTACTTTATATTATCCTTTAAAACATCTTTAAATATATATATATATATATATATATATATATATATAACTATCAACTAGTCATATACATACAACTAATTGAGTAATCGCTCTGGGAAACAGGAGCTTTCAAAAGTACAAAACTAAAAAAATGCATAATTTAAAATTGTATGTGTATATAACATTATATATATACATATAATATATATATAATATAATATATTATTTATATTTTATAATATATAATACGATAATATACATTAAACGATAATATATATATTAGATAAATATTCTCATCCTTTAATTCCCACGTACTAAATTTCAAAACAAAATTAATAACTTATATTTAGTACTTTATATTATCCTTTAAAACATCTTTAAATATATATATATATATATATATATATATATATATAACTATCAACTAGTCATATACATACAACTAATTGAGTAATCGCTCTGGGAAACAGGAGCTTTCAAAAGTACAAAACTAAAAAAATGCATAATTTAAAATTGTATGTGTATATAACATTATATATATACATATAAATATATATATAGATTAAATTTATTTTATTATATGAAATACATACATGCATGTTCAGGCTCAGTCCTGTGTAATATATTTCAGTAAATGTATGAAAGTCACAGGCAAGGAGTTATATAGCACACAGAATTAATTTTGTGAACTGGATCCGAAACTATTTTCACATGAATAAAAAACAATGTATTTGACATATATAAAGGAGAAATATTGTGTGTTAAAGATTAAACCATTTGTAAACACCCCAAGCAGCAAAAGCATATTAGTTTAACTATTTTACTTTTTGTTAAATTAGTTTAAATATATTTCCTACTCAGCATATATTTAGTTAGTCTTCTACTCTTTAATCTTAGATATAATATACAGTGAACTCCGCTTAATGTGATCAGCTTGGGATACCGTGATTTTGACAACAATAACAGATTGATAATAATAAACGATAAGCAAAATTAGATAAATTTCTCCTCCCTTTAAATCCCACGTACTAAATTTCAAAACAAAATTAATAAAACATATTTATGTACTTTATATTATCCTTTAAAACATCTTTAATATATATATATATATATATAAATATATATATATATATATATATATATATATATATATATATATATATATATATATATATATATATATATATATTAATATATATATATATATATATATATACTATATATATATAAATATATAATAATATATATATACATAAAATATATATATATACAATATATATATAAATAATATATATATATTATAGATTTATATAACTATATATGTATATACATATATATAAATATATATATAATTATAATTTATTAAATATATATATATAATATATAATAAATAATAAATTTATATATATATTTAAATACAGTAATATATTAAGTATAAATATATATAAATATATATAATTAATAAAAAACAATATATAGATCCGAAACTATTTTCACATAATAAAAAACAATGTATATTTATATATAAATATATATAGATATATAATTTATATATTTTATAATAAATTATATATATATAAAAAATATATATCATAAATACATATTTACTATTTTTTTATTATATTAATAATATTTTTTAAAAATATATGTAGTTTAATTTTATAATCTTAGATATATATATTTGTTAATATAAATCAATTTATATATTTTAAATATATATAATTTAAATAATAATATATTATAAAATAAATAAATTCTCCTCCCTTTAAATCCCACGTACTAAATTTCAAAACAAAATTAATAAAACATATTTATGTACTTTATATTATCCTTTAAAACATCAGGATTGTATACATAATTAAAAAAGTTGATCAATTGCTGACTGTCTACAGTATTTTCTAAGAAGCTCATTGATAAATTGTTCATAATCATAATCAACCTGTCATCACTATTTAACATTTAGATCTTTTGTTTTAATATTAAATACTTTCGCTTTCTGTCTTCCAAATCGAAAAGTTGCGTGTAAGCGAGCAAGGCATAAAATGTGAATACGCTCCTTCTCATTTTCGATAATGTGTTGGTTTCTGCTTATCTGACAACCATTGACCATCAGCAGGGTGTGAGTATTTCTGAAAAATTCCAGGAACATATTATACAACACTCCTTTGTCCATTACCAATTTCCCTAGGTTGAAGAGGAAAATTCTCGGAAATTCAAACAACAGCCGAGGGAAAGAAAAAAAATGGGTTCCTTTTGAATATATTGTGAATATTCCTTTGCCAGTTAATATGAGGTTCGAAAACTGATCCCATTAACAGATGCCACGATCACATAAAGCGATAATTTTAACATACAAATGAATAGAGAAAATCGAGACCAAGTGATTTCGATAACAATAAGCGATTGATAACGTAAACGACTAGATTGATCACATTCAGCGAAGTCCACTGTAATACGTTCTCTTAAGTGGGTGATAAGCTCACATTGCAATCTTTTAATGTATATTGGAAAATTTTCCTCGTAAATAAATATTGGAATGAATTTGGTGAGCTGGATCCTGATATTTCTGAATATCTTTATCTATAAATAAAAAGTAGTGGATTTGAGAGATCTAATACGAAGAACAAATTGTTTAAACATAAATCAGTTATTCATTTTTTTATATCATTATACAACGCTATTTGGTTTTTTATTGGAAAAAGGGCTTTGTAAATAACCCATGGGATAAAATTAGTAAGCTGGAACCAGGCATTTTTTTATAAATAAAGCACTTTATGAGTGTTCTGCCTTGAATTATGGATTATTTAAAGAATATTTAAAAACATATCCGTGAATTCTAAAGCAGAAAAATTAAAAATAATTTAAATATTTTTTCGCGTTAAAAATTTAGTTAGTTTATTTATCGTATACTCACAACAGAAAAATTTTATTCCTTAATTTATAGAAGTATTATTCCCTGAATTTATAAAAATATAAATTAGTTAAAAAAATTTCCGGGAAAATATTAGAGTTTTATTGTATAATCTCAGCATAAAATTACTATATCGCCTTAATTCAATACTGTGTTCATACTACACTCTTTAGTTTTACATAGAAAAATGTTTTTTTAATTATTCCATGGAATGAATTTGTACAGCTAGATTTCGACTTTTTCTGTGTATCTTTTCACATCAATATAAAAGATTTTATCTTTTAACATTGTAAATGTTAAAAGTAGAAAAATCATAAATTAGTTTAAATATTTTTTCTCGGCAAAAATTAGTTAGTTTTTTATCGTATAATCTCAGCATAAAAACTGTGTCTCCTTTATATTTAAAACTATTATCCCCTTATTTGTAAAAATATAAATTAGTTTAAATATTTTTTTAATAAAATTAGTGTTTTATTGTATAATCTTAGCATAAAAATACAACATCGCCTTAATTTACTACTATGCTGGTATTACACTCTTTGGTTTTGTATATTAAAATGTGTCTCGTAAGTAGCCCATGGATTGGATTTAGTCATCTGGATTTGGATATTTTTTGGATATCTTTTTAGATAAATATAAAACATTTTATTTTGAAAACTAATGTAAGTTATGAAGTGTAATGGGTAATAAACATTGTAAATTTTATAAGTAGAAAAATCAATTTATTATTGTATAATCTGAACATAAAAATACTATGTTACTTAAATCAGCACTGTACGTATATTGCACGCTTTATTTGTTCATTGAGTACCTCACAAATAGCCCATGGGATAAATTTGCTGGATCTGGTGGTTTCTGGACATCATTTTACAAAAATAATAAATAAAAATAAAAAAAAAAATAAAATAAAATGAAAATGAAAAAAATCTAATAAAGCTAACAGAAGTTATAGGGAGTAAAAGAAGAAAAACACTTGTGCATTAAAAGTGCAGAAAAATGATAAATTAGTTTAAAATTTTTTCTCATCGAAATTTATTTAATGTTTTATTTTATAATCTCAGCATAAAATACTATGTCCCTATCATTCAATATTTTGCTCACATTAAACTCTTATGGAGAAAAGGACTTTTATAAATTATAGACTGGAATTATATTTATTGAGAAAAGGACCTTTAAACTATATTATAGAAGAAATTTGGAAGTATGATCTTAATGTTGTCTTCTTTTTACTTAAAAGGAGTGTAACTGGAAAGTCTAACACGTATAATGCAGTGGTAAAGAAAAATATAAAATGCAGATTCAAAACAACAACAAAAAAAAAATACAAATTAGTTTACATACATATTTTGTTCCACAAAAGATAACTTTTATATAATAATCTCAGGATAAACATGCTTAGCGAAACAGGCTATAAACCATGATTTATGCAAACAATAGTTTATTCTTTACCTCTGATCAGGTTTTATATCATCAAAAATGTCTGAGCTTTCAACATTTTGTTCGAGAAGCCAAATCTAATTTTTGAAACGTAACAGCTGCAAGATGGGATTACAGAATGGTTTTACTTTAAGAAAAATATAAAAAAGTAAATGTAAAGAATTTGAAGTATTTCAATAAAAAAAATTGTTTCGAAGAAAATGTCAAAGCAAGAACTGCTCTAAAGATGTCAAATTTCTTCCTTTAAAAAGTTAGTTTAAAGAAAGTTTATATCGTATTGCTTGGACTTTAAGTCAAATTTTCGTTTTTTGACAAATTTTCAATTAAGTATTTCTTTTGTAAAATAATAATAAATTATCCTGGTAAATTTTTTTAGACGATGACTACTTACTCTTTCAAACTGTCTTTTTTAGAAAAATAGTATAAAGATTTTTTTTTTAATTTTGATGAATAAAATCTCTCAATTTAAAATACTTAATATTAATTCTCACAGATAAACTATTTTTTATTCATATGAAACGACGCACGTATCTAGCTGAGTAACTTCAACGTATGACCTACATATGATGTATGTTTTACAATATAAATATTACGAATCTAATGTAAAATACATTATAGTAATGATCGGATCAATCTCATAAAATTAATTCTATGTATTTTTCGAAACAAAAAACATTTTTAGAAAAAGAAATTTTGTATTATAAAATCATAATTATTTCATTATTTCAATTATTATTTTTAGATATTTGAACTTTTAACTTTTGTTATATTCACTGGAATTTAATTATAACGGAACAAAAAATACCCAAGTTTATATATTGTCTAGACAAGGGAACCAGTTTTCCTGCCATGCATATATTTTCTAGAATCAATATATATATATACATATATATGTATGTATATATATATATATATATATATATGTATATATATATCTATATATATATATATAATATATATAAATTATGTAGTATGTGTATGTATATATATATATTATATATATATATATATATATATATATATAAATATATATATATATATATATATATGTATGTATGTATATATATGTATACATATATATATATATATATATATATATATAATTATATATATTATATATATAAATATAATATATATATATAAATATATATATGAAATAAAATATATAGGTTGTATATATAAATGTATTATACATTAAAATATATATGCATATAAATGTATGTGTGTGTATGTATGTAATCCAATAATTATAAAACTTCTGGACAAGGAGAAATCTAAACATCTAGCAGCAATAAAAATGAAGTCGGCCGACAATGAAGAGAACGGCACAAGTCTAATTAAAATTTATTTCAGAGCTGCTAAAACGGACATCTTTACTTGTCAACAACAGACAAAAGAAAGACACAAATATCACGCTGCTCGAACAGAGGTGCACCCAAGAGCGAAGACAAATAGAATTTTCCCAAGCTGGAAAAATTTACTCAGCGAATTAAGTGTTAAGATTAGGAAAAAAACCATTTGTCTGCGAGAGCTGTAAAACGTATTGAATAGACAGGAAATTTACATCTATAGGACAGAAAGCTTTGGGAAATGTATCGAAAGAATTTTAAGTCGAGGACACTCCTTTGATTAAGGCATTTAGAAGTTGGGGAAAAGATTTTAAGGAAATAGAAGGGGAGAGAAGCTGTTTTTAAGGATATATTAAAGTTAAACAATTTTAATACATTACATGCATATATATGCCTATCTCTCTCTCTCTCTCTCTCTCTCTCTATATATATATATATATTATATATATATATGTATGTATATCTATAAATATATATATATATATGTATAAATAAATATAATATATATATATATATATATATATATATATATATATATATATAATATATATATATATATATATATAATATAATATATATATATATATATATATATAGTATATATATATATATATAATGTATAAAATAAATATATGTTATATATATATATATATATAATATATATATAAATATATATATATATAAATATAAATTTTATTATATAAATATTTATAATAATATATATATATATATATATAAAACAAAATATTTGTATAAAATTTTTATATATATATATATATATAATATATATAACATATAATAATATTTAATATATATATTTATATATTATATAAAATATAATTATATATTTTATATATATTTATATATATAAATATATATATATATATATATATATATATATATATATATATAACAGGAAAATATTGAACATAGAAAATTTAAGTTATATTACAATAGTTTAAAAGGAAATTGATTATATACATAAAAGTACTTTTGAAAAATCCTAAATATTCCGAAATATAAAAATAATTTTGTTGTACAGAAATTGTTCGTAATAATATTTTTATGATATAATGTACTATAAAAAAGTGATTGTTGAAACAATTCAAAATATATCTAAAGAAATTCTTAATTTTGCTATTTGTAAATTTTTAAAGTAATATTTATACATTAGATATCGTTTGATCTATTTCGGCCAGTCGTACTGGATTGTGACGAATACAGTGCATGGTTCGTAGCCGTTGGAATCTTTAAACGTACCTCATTAGTCCAAGTGGGCAAAACAGTAGACCTTAAAGCTCCACACCAATCATTAACATACACAATACATTAGAATATTTGTAATATTATTCTTTTATATCAGTATTAGTCATGGAAATGAAACTGATTTTTTACTATATAGTTTTCTATAAAAAAAGGACATTCAATTCAATTTATATTTACTTATGGATTTTCTTAACTAATTTATGCTAAAATTGTTAAATAAATCAAGAATTTATAAATAGTTTCTTTTTCCAGGGGCCAAAGCATACCGGGTTTGTGACAATGACAGTCAATGGTTGTGGGGAAATTGGACCAACTATGACGAATGTTTAAATTTTACTACCACAGTGAGTATCAAAATTATTTCCTTATATACAACAATATAACCATTTTTAACTCGATGGTTATGTTGTACTTTTTTATAACTGTTCGTATTATACATCCTAAATGATAAAAAACTGTAAATAAAGAACTGTTTAAAGTGATCTGATATGTAATAGAAATGCGAGGGTCATTCTGAAATTTTTAAGATACAACTAGGTTTTTAAAGTTATACTTACAAAATTTTAGGTGTGTTCAAAGTAGTCTCCTCCATTATCTATGCATTTTTGTACTCGAATTTTCCACAGATTAAATGGCTCAAGCTATTCATTTGTTGGAATAGTTGAAGAAATGCATTTATAGCCATATCAGTCTTTTTTTTCTGAATGAAAAAGACATCCACGTAAGTTCTTTTTGAGATTAAAGAATAATGAAAAATCACACACAGCTAGACAGGTGAATACGGATGATGTTCTATCACTGTAATTTGTTTTTAAGAAACTCAATTGCTAATCTGGCTCTATGTGAAGATGCATTGTCATCGTGAAGTATTAGTCCCCTAAAATTCCTTTCTTGTAGAATTTGTATAAGACATTTAGTGGTATACCTCTTTGCTGTTACTGTTTTCTGTCCTTCCAACTTGATGGCTTTGACCAATCCCGTACTTCTGAAGAAAACGGCATACATCACTTTTTTCAGTGCGCTTTGTTTTTTCACCATTGTTGGAGTGTGATCTTCTTCAATATCCCATATTTGCTTGACGTGTTGAAACGTCAAGAAACGGTATGTAAGTTTCATTACCCGTTACAATTTTAGAAATGATGCGGGACACACCATCATTTGGCAATTTAAGAGTTTCTTTACTGATTCTGACACGCTCTCCTTTTTGGTGCTCTGTAGATTATGGGCAACCCAACTGCAAATTTCTTTTTTAATACGTAATTCTTCATTAATAGTTTTGTGTATGGCTGCGAATACATTGTTAAGTTCCTTCTATATAATTTGATAAGTACAGCGATTATCATACACTAACATTTATCGTATGGCAGAGACATTATCAGGGATTATTGCCGACTTCGACCTTCCTATGTGTACTTCATCCTGAAGAAAATTTCGACCTTTGTTAATTTTTTAAACCATCTGATTACAGTGCCACAAACCGGAGATTTATCACCAAATACCAATTGCAACCATTGAAAGCATTCTTCTTGATTTAATCCTCCTTTAAAATCGTAGAAAATCATATATCGAAAATGTTCTCGCGTCCACTCCATTTTCTCTTCTGTTTAAAATTTATTCTACTCTAAACAAGTTGAAGTACGTCAGTAAAAAATGGTCTACTGAGTTAAAATACTTTGTATTTTAAAACTAAACCGTTATTTTTATTTTGTAAATTCTCGTCTGAGTGTATCTCAAAAATTTCAGAGTAACCCTCGTATACTAGTTGCAATAAGTTATAAATGGGAATTGGTATAAATGTGTTAGTATAGCTCTCAAATGAGATCACTGCACTTGTCAAAGGTTGGGAAAAGAAATATTCTCATAAAAAATAATATATAATTGTTCAAAATTTCAAGTTTATTAACGTTATTTATTTTAATATTCTATCTAAAAGAGATTCGTGAAAGAAAAACTTAGTGACCTATGGAAGCAAAGTCTAATAAATATGTTCATTGTGTTCTGCAATAAGGTAAATGCACAAAAGTACCCATATCACAACAGATTTCAATGATGTCCTAAGCTAATAAGTTGAAACTGTTGTACCTTTAACTCTGTAGCAATATCTTTGAGTATCAAAAGTTGTTTCAACTTATATAGATATTAATGGCGTGTCTATTAGTTTTGGAGTTTTTAAATCAACTTCAATTGCTATTGTTATAACAGGGTATAAAAGTACTAGATGATCCAAAAGTCAGGATGGAATTTAAAAATTAATAATTCGGAAACAAATAAAGATACAAAGATACGGTTTGTCGAGCCTCGCGCATCCCTGGCTGCCCTTTCTGATGTTTGCAAGCTTCTTTTCTATACCTGCTCACCTATTGTTACTGGAGCAGGTATCTTCGGTTCGATTAAAGTCTATATTGCCGACAATTAAGTACTGCAGCTACACAATTCTTGACTGATACATTTATTAATAAGAAGATTTGTTAAAACATATGTACATTCCAAATCATACTCAAAAACAGGGTTGAAATAAGACCGAGGAAAAAAACTAATTGTGCTGAACGGAAAGCACCTCACTCGGTTCCAGCTCCTTTTAGAAGCATTGTCCGTTCTGCGTCGTTCCGACCGGGCATTTCTCTACCCTCTCCGGGAGGACCGGGGTGAAATCCCCCATCTCTTGGTCAAGCTTTCTCCTTCCTCGAAATATCCTTTTCCGCAGCTGGAGCGGGCAAGGGTGGCATCCCTCTCCCCCTCCTGTTGAACCTCCCTGGAACAGGACTTGCCCACCCTCTCTCGGGGTGTCCGTCTTCGGCCGCCGAAAAAAAAATACAGGGTTCCATGTAACACCAACTCGAGTCTTGAGTCTAGTATTACACGGTTTGCATCAAACGGATGAAAAAGAAACCGGATTTTGTGTGTCAACGAAAAAGTAGTTCTATTTTGACCAACAGGTGGAACTGTCGAATTTCTAAAGTAGAATTATGCAAAGCAACAAAAGATATAAAAATGAGAAACTGCAGCAGATAATAATAGACGAAGCTTGTATGCATCGAAATGCTGTCCATAGTTGAGAAAGCCCTCTTAGTTAAACTGTATTATAAGAATTCGGAAAGTGCCATTCCAGGATTGCGAGCATATCACCACATAATGTGCATGCGAGATAACAAAGGGACAATAACGTTTTCTGCATTTAACAAAATAATGAAGAAATTTGAAACTACAGTTTCTTTGGCGTTACGCGAAAGAACATCGTGCCTCAACAGCCGCTGATGTTCCCACGACAATGAAGAATACGATGCAATCCATGTTGGTGGTCGCAAGATCTCCCGATCTGACACCCTGTGACTTTTGGCTTTGGGGATTCTTGAATTCAAAAGCATACCACGACCAACCTTCATCACTAACAGCACCGAGAGATGCCATCTACCAAAATGTGTCAGCTATAACGCGAGAAATGCTATTAAATGCTGTAAAAAGTGTGGTGACGCGTCTCACAGCTGTACTACTGAAAGGTGGACAGCACATTGAACTTTTACTGTAGTACTAATTAACTGTAATTAAGTTAACTTGTAAGTTGTTAACATTTTTTCATTAGTAAATCATCTTTTGGTGCAATAAAACACTTCAACGCCTCCTGTTGGTCACAAACAGAACTATTATTTTTCGTTAACATACAAAACCCGGTTTCTTTTTCATCCATTTGGTGCAAACCGTATCTTTGTATCTTCATTCGTTTTCGAATTACTCGTTTCTAAGTTTCGCCCTGACTTTTGGATCAACCGGTATTTTTATCATTACAGACTGGACAATACCAGTTATGTTTTGCGCTACTTACGCGTACTACAGTACTGGTAGTGTATGTTATTACTGACATAAACTACCTTTGATATCGTTATTAATATGCATTAGGACATAGTCTAATTATATCTAGTGAAGAAAATTATGACAGCAACGTTTCCAGATAACCTACCAACTACGTATTGCTAAAAACTATGAACTCTGATGCATGTATTAAATATTAATCCCCTATATAATAATAGCCTAAGTTATCTGTACGTCTGTCCTCGATTTTATGAAGCGGTTGGACCTGGAATGGATAGAGGCATCCATAGTTAGCAAAATTCAAAGAGAGTAATGTTTATTTTCTTCTAAACTATCGATCCGATTCAAAAATAAATTGATATAAATGTGCTTCATATCAAAGCGAAAAATACTGCCTTCTTTAAAACGTTCGAAATCCACCCCGTCCCCTCTTTTCGGGCTTTTAATGCCATTATTTTAACTCATATTTTCCCCGTTTAAGAGCAGGCGATTAAATTTATCAATTTATCACACAGAAAATAGTAAAATAACATTTTTGCATTATGACGTCATTCCTTTAACCATCTCATTGAATCATTTCTAATTTTAAATTATTTAAATTATGCCTTATTTTCATACGTTTTATCATTGAACTTAGATATGACGTAAATAATGTTTTTTTATGTTTGGCTTAAATAATAGATTAGGTACATAAGTGATAATTTTAAATTTAATCATCGATTATTTTTTGTTGCAATGAAAATTTTATCACCGGTATTAACAACAAAGACTAGGAGTCTATTTCATGGACTAATATATATCTAGCGTTTAATTTATATATCTTTGAAAATTAAGAAGTTTGCTCGTTTTTGTGTTTGTTTCACAGAGTTTGTGATCCATTCGCTAAATTTTGGCCATCATTCATCTATATCGCCAAATAATCACTGTCAATATTAAAACCTCTGCTGTCCATCCTATCAAGTAATATTGCAACTTAAATTAAAGATGGCAACTAACATGCGATCAATAAAGATAAACAAATTATTCAACGTTTACCAGATAATTTTCAGCCAAAAAACAAACCATTTTTTTACCTGCCTCATAAGGTACTTGACAATTTTGGAAAATTAAAACTTTTACTGATCCCGTCATATGACGGGATGTATGCTAGTTTCAATAATATTATCGATCGATAAATTGTTTAAAAATACAACACCATCTTTACATTTAAGTATATTTATTTTTCTATATAAAATTAAATACTGTTATATTTATTTAGGTTATTTAACAGACTATTCCAGTATAACCACTGAGGGTTTCATATATATCTAAGACTAAAAACAATAATGAAAATATTTTATTAAAAGCAATTGAAATATAAAGTTACAAACCTAATATCACCATGCATTATATATTATACTCTCTGTAGTGTGAATTTATTTTACTGTCACTTCTAAATTATAAGAAAAGACGTAATTATTATTTAAGGGAACAGAAATCTTGGTTAAAGTCATTCTGGCGTGAAAGATGACTTAAACTTTCTCCGAGCTCATATTTTATTCAAAAATTCATGTGACAATATGGTGTCAGTCCTTGCGGTGAATAACTTTGAGATTTAAAACTGTCGTTGAACGAGTTATTGTTCCCACGTGTTGTAAATAATTTAATTTTAAGCAACAGACGGTTACATGAATAATAAATAATATATTTTAATATAGATAAATGTGTCCTTAATTATTTCCGATTCGGAGATCAAGAAGTTAGTTAAAGGAAATCCATGTATGATAATTAGATAAATCACTATAATATTCAACTAATGTTTTACAATTATTCAAATATATGATTCAGACAAATAAATAATGTATGTGAAGATTATAAGTAAAATTAACATTAGAAGAAATGATTTTTTGATTATGGTACATAAAATTATTATTACCGAATCAGGCATAACTTAAAAATGTTTGTATTGTATCAACTTGATTTATGTTTTGTTGTACATAAAATTATTATTACCGAATCAGGCATAACTTAAAAATGCTTGTATTGTTTCAACTTGATTTATGTTTTGTCGTACATAAAATTATTATTAACAAGAGAGACGTAATTTAATAATGTTTGTATTGTATCAACTTGATCTATGTTTTGTTGTATATAAAATTATTTTTACCGAATCGGGCATAACTTAAAAATGTTTGTATTGTTTCAACTTGATTTATGTTTTGTCGTACATAAAATTATTATTAACGAAACAGACATAACTTAAGAATGTTTGTATAGTATCAACATGATCTATGTTTTGTAGTATATAAAATTATTATTACCGAATCAGGCAAAACTTAAAAAAGTTTGTATTGTATCAACTTGATCTATATTTTTTGTGTATAACATTATTATTACCGAATCGGGCATAACTTAAAAATGTTTGTATTGTATCAACTTGTTTTATGTTTTGTTGTATATAAAAATACTATTACCGAATCAGACATAATTAAAAATGTTTGGATTGTATCAACTTGACCTATGTTTTATTGTATATAAAATTATTATTACCGAATCAGGCATAATTTAAAATTGTTTGTATTGTATCAACTTGATCTATGTTTTGTAGTATATAAAACTATTACCGAATCAGGCAAAACTTAAAAATGTTTGTATTCTATTATCCCTATCTATATTTTGCTGTATATAAAATTATTATTATAGAATCGGGAATAACTTAAAAATGTTTGTATTATATAAAATTGATCTATATTTTGTTCTATATAAATTTATTATTACCGAATCAGACATAACTTAAAAATGTCTGTATTGTATCAACTGGACCTATGTTTTACTGTATATAAAATTATTATTACCAAATCAGCCATAACTTAAAAATGCTATTATTGTATCAACTTGATTTAGGTTTTGTTTTATATAAAACTATTATTACTGAATCATACGTAACTTAAAAATATTTGTATTGAATCAGCTTGATCTATGTTTAGTTTTTCTCACAGTTTTATAGAATATAACATTACGTGAGAAAGAAAATACTTTGATAATTATTATTTAATTAACTTTATAACATCGAAAGTGTTTGTCAAAGCTAATTATAATTTTTAGTTATAACATTTTATTATAAAATTTGATTTTATCTTTTGACAAAGTTATAACATATGATTTTAATATTTTTTAGGATATGCCTAAAACTCCTCTAACGGTGAGCCTCATATTGTTAGTGTGTTCACTAATATCCCTGTTCTTCCTCGGAGTCACTATTTTCATTTTCTTCTATTTCAAGTAAGTCTCTAATTAAAAATTTTTAAATTTATACCATTATAGAAAAAGTAGTATCGATTGAAATTACTGTTCTAGGAAACTATTTAATATTTTTAAATTTTTGTAATATTTTTAATGTTTAATTTAATATTCTTTTAATATATATGTATATATATATATATATATATATATATATATATATATATATATATATATATATATATATATATATATATATATATATATATATATATATATATATATATATATACATATATATATATATGTGTGTGTGTGTGTCTATCTATGCTTGTGTGTGTGTTTTTCTAGTTGTGATTCTAATAGAATTGAAGGAATCTTAAAATCTTGTGAGAAAACTTTTATTTTCTTTAATTTCCAAAATTTCTTATGGCAAAGTGCCAAATCATCAGACGACTCGCTGATGAAGTGCCACCAATCAAGTAGTTTCAGTGGTTTTGCCTCTAAGTCTGGCGCGCTTTCCCATTAAATAGTGTAACTGGCTGACAGAGCGTAAGGAAATGTTTGTTATCTTTTTATTAATTACACTTTTAATTTCTACCTTTAATTTTCGAAAAATTATACGCATGTATATATATATATATATATATATATATATATATATATATATATATATATATATATAATATATATATATATATATATATATATACATATATATATACATATATATATATATATATATATATATATATATATATATTTATATATATATGTGCGTGTGTGTGTGTGTATGTGTGTAGAGGGATATTGAAGCGGAACAAACTAATCGTCAACATGAGACTTTGATCAAAACGTTTTTATTAAAAGACTAATAGGTAAATAAAGAGTAAAAAGGTAAAATGTAAGACATCAGTGCGTTGATAACACTTACGGTTTGCAAGTGAATAACAGGTGAAAAGTTGTTTTACTCAAGACCGATGATTTCAAAGCTGTCAGTGAATACCCCTCTCCACTGAACTGTGCCGCTCACCTTATATACTGCAACATGCTCGCACGAGCAGCATCGAGGGAAATTTGCATCCATGTGGATCTTCTTCGATGCGGTTATCAGAACGCCCCCCCCACACACACACACACACACACATATATATATATATATATATATATATATATATATATATATATATATATATATATATATATATATATATATATATATATATATATATATATATATATATATATATGTATATTATTCTACATTGAGCTGACTTTTATTTAAAATTATATGTTATATAATTACATAAATTGTAAGAAATAAAAGAATAAAACGAATCTATTCACTGCTCATTGTTTCTCTTTAACTAGATACACAATAAAATGAGATGTTCCAATAACAGATCAGAGAAAATATTCAAGCAAATTATATTTACCTTAAATAGAAACAATTGTTTTCCGAGAACAAATGTAAGCTATTATTTGCATAATAATAATATTGAAGGAGTGAATTATCTTTAACACAATATTTGATTGTTCCGTCAATTCACACAATCATAAACGAACAGATTACGCATAAAATGTAAAGTATCATAATTATGTAAAGCTAACTGGAAAACAAAGTGAAAGTGTTTATCTGTAAACGCATCTGAATTCACAGAAAATAGGTAATTTTAATCAGAGAGTCTATAGATAATAAAAATAAAAATTATCCGTCATTATCTACAAAGAAATGTAATATGTTAAGAAATAGAAGATAGTTATTTTAATAAAGATCTTTAATCAGTTTGTAATATGTTAAAGACTTTATACTTTCTTTCATTTTAGTTAAATAATTAATGCATGTAAATTGTGCCCTGTAATTTCATTATATGAAAAAGAACATTAAGGTTTCACATTTAATTACTTCTAAAATCATTTTTACATCTAATTACCCCCATTTAGTTACGAACAATCTGAAAACTATATTTATGTTTTATGTTACTTAAAAATATATATTTACCTTTAAATTAAAAAAAAATATTTTTTGTTATAAAATCGTAAATAATTTTTAGATTTTAAATTTAAATAAATGTAATAATAACAAGTTTAATTGGTTATAAAAATTAAATTTCTAGCAAACATTGTTTAAATATAATAGGGTAGTAAATTTCATTTTTCATTCTATATAATTTACGGCATTTTATATTTATTACTAGAAATGAAAAAAATTACATAAATTTATAAGTTGGAATCGTATTACTGAAGTAGTAATAAAATTTATTCTTAAACAAGGAGACTTTGAATTTAGCATATAAGTACATGCGACATTATAGTAGATTATACATTGGGATAATCTTATTTTCCTTCCTACTTAGGAAATGATTTAAAGGCTAAGGTGTTTAAAGAAACGTAATAATAAATAGTTTAATTGGTTAAAAAAAATTCTAGCAAATATTCTTTAAATATAATAGGGTGGGTTAGTAAATTTCATTTTTCATTCTATATAAATTACTTCATTTTATATTTATTACTAGAAATGAAAAAAACATAAATTTATAAGTTAGAATCATATAACTGAGGTAGTAATAAAATGTATTCTTAAACGAGGAGAGTTTGAATTTAGCATATATGTACATGCGACGTTATACTAGATTATACATGGGGATAATCTTATTTTTCTTTCTACTTAGGAAATGATTTAAAGGATTTTCTATTTTATCTAGGGTGTATAAAGAAATGTAATAATAACAAGCTTAATTGGTTATAAAAATTAAATTTCTAGCAAATATTATTTAAATATAATAGGGTGGATAAGTAAATTTCATTTTTCATTCTATATAACTTACGGCATTTTATATTTATTACTAGAAATGAAAAAAATTACATACATTTATAAATTGGAATCGTATTACCTGTGGTTGTTGTGACTTCCAACCAAGCAATCTAAATAATAACAAGCTTAATTGGTTATAAAAATTAAATTTCTAGCAAATATTGTTTAAATATAATAGGGTGAGTAAGTAAATATCATTTTTCATGCTATATAATTTAAGGCATTTTATAATTATTACTAGAAATGAAAAACAAATTACATAAATTTATAAGCTGTAATCGTATTACTGTGGTTGTTGTGACTTCCAACAACATGGATAAAAACTGTATTATTCAGCGGAAAGTTCTCCGTTCGGCTGTAACGAAAACTATTACCGAGTTGGATACTTCGATCGCAAGTAAAAATATCCAAACAGCATCGCTGGCATTTGCCAAGTTAGAGGAAAAATCAACAAGATTGTTTGACAACGATGAAATTGTTGTGAAATATCTTACTTCAAATCCGGATGAAACCAGAGCAGATGGAGATGAAAGTAAGTCATCAAATGTTGAACAAATTTTGGAACATGAACTTGAAGAATGCGAAAGGTATCGTGATAACTTTATTTCTGCAAAATTACGTTTTCAAGAGTTTGTGAAATCTTGTGAAAATAATTCACCAGTACCTACAGATCGACTTAGCATAAATTTACCAAAACTCGAATTGGTTGAATTTGATGGTAATCCAAAAAATTGGTTTTCATTTTGGTCGATGTTTCAGAAACTCGATGAGGATCCTAAAATAGAGGACGACGTGAAATTTGCATATCTAATGCAAACCACAAAAGGTAAGGCTTTTGATTTCGTTAAATCTTATCAAGTTTCTAAAAGTGATTATAAATCTGTCATTAAAAATCTAAAAAAACGTTTCGCAGATGATAAAATGCTTATTGAGTTATATGTTCGCGAACTGTTAAAACTAATTTTAAATCAATCGCAAAACATTCCTTTTATTAATTTAGTAGATCAATTAGATACTCAATTGCGTTGTTTAGAAAACTTAGGCGTAACTAAAGAAAAATACGCATGCATGCTCTATCCCCTAGTAGAAGCTTCTATTCCTGAAAACATTTTAATTGCATGGGAAAGAGAAAGAAATTCCATTTCTCGTTCAACGAATGAAAACACACACGATCTGGAATTATTAATGCAGTTCCTTCGAAACGAAGTCATATGTAGTGATCGAATTCGCATTGTTAAGGAATTTAGTACTCCAGATAAAAATAAAACATCAAAAGTTAAAACAGAAAATGTGCGAGAGTCTATCCCGCCACCTGTCGCGACGGCTTCCGCTTTAGTAGCCCAAACAAAAAGTGATAATCGTAAATTTAATGTGTTTTGCTTATTTTGCAAAAAGGGCACACATAGAAGTAGCGATTGTTTTACCGCTCAAAAAATGAGTTTAAAAGACAGGAAAGATAAAATAATCAAAATGAAAGCGTGTTTGACATGTCTTCGAATTAATTGTCGTGCTGATAAATGCGGAATGAGCGTCCGGTGCGTAGTTTGTTCTAAAAAACATTTTCCAATTCTTTGTCCAAACTTATGCAAGGATGAGGAAAAAAATTCTTTGAGCAAAACCGAAACTAATAGTGTTGTCAGCAATAGTTCATCTGGGTCGACGGATGTTTTGCTCCAAACACTTCAAATTCGAGTGTCAGGCCCATCGAAAACAAAAGTTGTTCGTTGTTTATGTGACTCAGCTTCGCAAAGGTCGTACATAACACGGGATGTTGCTAAGTATTTGAACTTACAAACTGATCACTGTGAATCTTTAACGCACAGTTTATTTGGCGGTATTGAAACGGAAAAAATAAATCATTCCGCCTTAAAATGCGAACTTCAGGAAATTCGAGGGAATTTTTCAAGTGAAGTTGTATTATTAGATAAAGAAACTATTTGCGGTACAATTCCTAAAATTAGTAAATCGGATGTAGAATACTTTTCTAACAACGGGATTTATTTGTCCGATAGTGAAAACGATGTTTCGAACATATCAGTCCTTATTGGCGCTGATTATTTAGGAAAATTTTTGACCGGTTCTATGTGTCAACAACCAAATGGTTTAACTGCTGTACAAACATACCTGGGGTGGGTAGTAATGGGGAAACCAATATCCTGCAACACTAATTCCACTCATGCTATGCCCATTATATCATTACATAGTGCTAGCAGAATTTGTGACCTTTGGTCATTGGATATTCTTGGTATAAAAGATCCTGTCGAAAACAAAACAAAGACAGAAATTGATATGGAAACTTTATCTTTTTTTGACAAAACTGTTAAATTTCGTGATGGTAGATACGAAGTAAATCTTCCATGGGTTGAAGGCCATCCGGAATTATGTGATTTCCGATATCAATCGGAGAACCGTTTAAATTGCATGACTTCTAAACTTATCGCTTCGGGAAAATTTGATTCATATGACGGAATTTTTATGGAATGGGAACAAATGGGGATAATAGAACAAGTGCCTACTCAAACAAATAGAGAAAATTTCTCGGATGTAAAATGCAGGTATCTTCCTCACAGAGCTGTCTTTAAAGAATCTAGTTTAACAACTAAAATACGACCTGTGTTTGATGCCTCGTCGAAAGATGAAAATTCTGTTTCCCTAAATCAGTGTTTAGCTACAGGTCCAAACTATATTGAATTGATTCCTTCAGTTCTAAATAAATTCCGTAAAGACAAAATTGGCGTAATCTCTGATATACGTAAAGCATTCCTCCAAATCAGTGTCTCTGAGTCTGATAGAGATTTTCTTCGCTTTTTATGGTGGGAAGATTTTGAAAAACGCAAAATAAAGATCTTTAGGCATTGTAGAGTTGTGTTCGGTCTTTCATCAAGTCCGTTTTTGCTTATGGCAACAATTTATCACCATTTGGATAAATTAAAGGGAAGCGAAAATTATATAGCTGTGAAATTAAAGGATGCTTTTTACGTTGACAATGTAGTGACAAGCGTCGAAAACGAATTAGAATTCGTGAAATTTTCAAAAATAGCCTGTCAAATTATGTCTCAAGCGGGGTTTGAGCTTACGGGTTGGGTTTCTTCTTCGCAGGATGGAAAACAAAATCTAGATTTAAATGAATGTAGATATTCTCCTGTTCTTGGTATGTTATGGAATCCCGATTCAGATACAATTGCGTGTGATGTTAGCAGTATCACAACTGAAATCAACCATAACTCGTGTACAAAACGGCAACTTTTGTCAATCGCGCAAAAAATATTTGACCCAATTGGTTTTACCGCACCCGTGACGCTCATTCCGAAGCTTCTAATGCAAAGGACGTGGAAAAATGATAGGTTAGGTTGGGATCATAAACTGCCATCTGAAATAGTGGAAGAATTTAAAAATTGGCTATCTAGCTTAGGATTTTTGAAATTAATTCAAATTCCGCGTTACTTTGGAGGACTAATTAATGAATCCACTACTACTATTCACATGTTTAGTGATGCTAGTGGGAAAGCTTTTGCTGCGTGCGTATTTTTGCGAATTGAGTGCGGGAACGAAGTTAAAGTTAGATTAGTACAAGCAAAATCACGTGTCGCTCCTCTAAAGAAGGATCCCATCACCAAAATCAAAACTGAAATATCTATTCCCAAATTAGAACTTTTAGCTGCTTTGATTGGTACTCGTCTAGTCCAGACTGTCAAAACTTCATTAAATATTTCTTCCATCGAAACATTCTACTGGACAGATTCTAAAGTGATTCTTTGTTGGATAAAAAATCCAGGAACTTGGAAGACTTTCGTGAACAATAGGATTCAAGAAATCCACTTACACTCTTCCAAAGAAATGTGGTGTTATGTGCCATCTCAAATGAATGCAGCGGACGTTGCATCTCGCGGGTGTAATGCCCAAACTCTCTTCTTTTCTTCGTTGGTGGGAGGGTCCCACATGGTTGAAAAATCGTCGACTCATACTTCCGAACTTTATTGTCTACCAGGACTCCAATGGTCTTCTTAGAGTTGAGACAAAACTAGTCTTGACAGATGACGGGGATTTTTTTCAGACGTCCCATCATATTGACAGACGAACATGAACTTGTTTTCAAGCTCATCGAAGAGACTCATCGGACTTATAGTCATGTAGGTGTCCAGACACTTGTCACAACCCTTCGTGAAAAATACTGGATTTTGAGATCACGGAAAACCGTCCGATCAGTTGTTTCCAAGTGTGTAACTTGCCAAAGATTTAGGTCTAAATCTGCCACGACCATGTTCGCTCCTCTTCCTGAAGAACGTGTGCGAATGTCGGCAGTCTTCGAGACATCTGGTGTAGACCTAGCTGGTCCTTTGGTACTGCGGAACCGTGACAAAGTGTGGATTGCAATGTTCACGTGTGCTGTGTACCGTGCTGTGCATTTCGAACTTGTCTCCGACATCTCCACACAAAGTTTTCTCCTCGCACTGAGGCGATTCATTTCTCGTCGAGGTCGAGTAAAAACAATTTACTCTGACAATGGCACAAACTTCATCGGTGCAAACAATGAGCTCAAAAATGTAGACTGGGATATCATCATTGCTCACTCAGATTTGAAAAAAATCTCCTGGCATTTCAATCCACCCACTGCTGCGTGGTGGGGTGGTTGGTGGGAGAGGGTAGTAAGAATGTTGAAGGAATTGCTGAGACGCAATTTAGGAAAAGCGTGTCTTAATCATGAAGAACTGTGCACTATTGTGTGTGAATGTGAAGCTATTCTTAATAGCAGACCGCTTACTTACCTCTCCGAAGAACCAACAGATCTAGTTCCACTAACTCCATCTCTTTTCTTACAGGATCAGACTGAATACTGTGTTGCCGATCTTGATCAGAATGATATGCAGAACCTCCGCAAACGTGCGAAACACCTTCACTCCATTAAACAAAAACTTAAAACGCGTTTCCACAAGGAATATATTTCGCTCCTTAAACAATCCAGAAACGTTCATCAAACCCCACTTGAAGTGGGAGATATGGTTTTAATAAGTTCAGATAACAAAAAACGTGTTGACTGGCCTTTAGCTAAAATTATTGAAATTTATAAAGGACGTGATGGTGTTTCCCGAGTTGCAAGGGTTAAAACTCAGAATGGCGAAATAGTTCGACCATTTCAACGCTTATTTCGATTAGAAACATCTGGTTCTCTAAGTAAAACTTTGAGAACGTCCAACCTTTTATGTTCTAGCATTTAACTTTAACTCTAAATTTTAATAAAATTTAAACTTTAATATCTTTGCGGTTGGAGGATGTTGTGACTTCCAACCAAGCAATCTAATAATTTCATCTCAATAGATGGCGCTGTGTGCGCGTTTTAGAAGTTGAGATAATGTACGTGTATCTTGTTCTGTTGTCAGTCCTTTGTTACGTTGTTGAACTGTTACGTTGAATAAAAAACTTAGAAAACGAAAACGTGGCTCGCACTGGATTATTCCAAACTTATAGCCTAATACCCCGATTCATAACAGTGGTAGTAATAAAATGTATTCTTAAACGAGGGGAGTTTGAATTTAGCATATATGTACATGCGTCATTATACTAGATTATACATATAGAAAATATTATTTTACTTGATACTTAGGAAATGATTTAATGGCATTTCTATTTTATCTAGGGTGTATAAAGAAATGTAATAATAACAAGCTTAATTGGTTATAAAAATTAAATTTCTAGCAAATATTATTTAAATATAATAGGGTGAGTAAATAATTATTATTTTTCATGCTATATAATTTAAGGCATTTTATATTTATTACTAGAAATGAAAAACAAAATTACATAAATTTATAAGTTGGAATCGTATTACTGAGGTAGTAATAAAATGTATTCTTAAACGAGAAGAGTTTGAATTTAGCATATATGTACACGCGAGGTCATACGAGATTATACATGGTTATAACCTTAATTTTCTTCCTACTTAGGAAATGATTTAAAGGCATTTATATTTTATCTAGGGTGTATAAATATCAATAGAAGTTAGAAAATATATTAAATCTTTATATATTTCCATACGTATGCCTACGCTAATTTATCATCTAAATTCATCTTTATTTTATTAGTTTTGTTCAAATCTCAGTATAAATTATAAATTTTCACGAAAAGTTTCCAATACACGCACATGACGTTTTTAAACAATAGTAAAATTTTCATTTAAATATATTTCCTAAATTTTTAAAATAAATAAAATATTACGTAAAGTAAAATGTAACACTAGTATTGAAATAATTTTTACTAATTCAATCTATAACATGTGTTAACTCACAGGGGAAAAAACAACTTTACTAAAGTAATATAATTATATAATAATTAAATATGAACAATGAATTGCGTGAAAGTCGTTATTTCATCGGTTAATATGACAAGCTGAAACATCGAGAGAATAATTTCGAATTGGAAATCGAAAGAGAAAATCAAGTAACATACTTAGCTGTCAGTTTCTAATAATATCCGAGAGTATACTTCAAAATCTCTGTTTGAAATGCATGAACCTGATAAATTAATTCAGACTTTTCGAAACATATTCAAAAACCACCCATCACTGTTAACGTAGAGTCAATGATAACATTATTGAATTCGACGAAGCGGATCTACATCAAACAAAGCCCATTGTTTGCCTGCGTTTGTGTTTGTAATCAAATGGCTTTAATATCTAGCATCACTGGTAACTATTTTGTAATAAAGAATTAGCTGAGTTATCGACATAATTGAAGAGTAGTTAATAAAAGAACCTTTATGTAAGTTAATTAATTATGAATATATATATATATATATATATATATATATATATGTGTGTGTGTGTGTGTGTGTGTGTGTGTGTTTAATATAAAAAAATTATATCACGTTACTATCTCTTTTAAAAAACCTCTGTCCCTTTCCAATTCCTTAAAATCTACTTTCTGAGCCACAAAATGTTTTAATACAAGGAATAGCGCCATATTAAAATTCTTCCAATCCATTTCTCAAAGCAAAGTAAGACAAAGTATAAAAAGATGGTGAAATGGTCGAAAATCCGGTAATACGAGGCTGTAGTATGCTATTTTATGATTTTGTGTGGAATGTTTTATAACGCTAGATCACATCCTCCTCGCGGGGCAAAGGCAGGTATGAAGACGTTACTTTTAGTTAATATTTACTTTGAAAACTAATATTGGTAATTTAAATACTAATTTGTGCAGTGCTGATAGAATGCTATTCTTTAGTGTATATTTGAGTACTTTTCTTGTAAGTTTGGCTGTTGAATAAACTTTAAATAAACACTGATTTATTAACAGAAAGCTCACAAAGCAGTACAATTCAGTCCACAAAGAACAGTTCTAAGCACTCTAAATCAGAAAAGATTACGTAAAATAATCTAATACACTTTGATACACTTCACTGCACACCACACACAAAACACTAATAGACAGCAATGTTAATAGTGACGAGGCAAAGTAAGACGTCCTTTGACTCTGAATTGTATGAACAGAATTCCAAGAAACATCGTACTTAGCCGTATTTATATGCTCAAAGACAATGAGTTATATTTCCGAAGCTTTAAAGTTCTAATTCTGCAAGTATATGGCCAAGACATATGTGTCACCAAAATGTTCGCCAAGATATCAAAATTTTTGATATTTGTATAGTTGTTAAAAGCTTTGCCAACAAGATAAAAAAGGCGTATGTACAAGTTTCGTAATACAGTATTACGTAACTTAATTCGTGTTAACCACTGTAAGTTGCGTAACAGTATCGCAAAATTTTAATCACGTATATATGTATTTTAAATTTTATTACATCAAAGAGTACTTTCTTTTGATTTCTTTCACTAAACTAATGAAATATTTAGTGACATTTGCTTTTTGAAATGTTTTCCCAATTCTATTTAGTACTAGCATATAGCCCGTCTTATGACAGCACCAGTAAAATTTTTAATTTTATAGAAATTTTAAAGTACCCTATGAGGCAATAAAAATACGGTTTGTTTTTTGGCTGAGAATTATCTGATACATGCTTAATAAATTATTTATCTTAATACTTCTCTACAGTCGCCAAACGAAGACCGATAGTTTAGGGGGCTGGCCTTCGGTACTAGAGTTCGTGGGTTCGAATCCCGCAGTGGCACGAACGTTCGCTGCCGTTCGTAACCGGCTGTAAGCTGTAGGTTCCGGTCTCATGAGCCCTCTTGTTGCAAAAAGTAGACCGTAGTACCCCAAACCAAACCAAACGAATCATCTACAGTCTCCCGATACTGTGAATGAAGTTTAGAATGTCAGTTTAGATCCTATCCTTTCATTTAGTCAAACCGTGTGGTTATGTATAAAAAACAATCACACAAACGAACAAAATTCTTTGCTTTCGAAGATATATAACTTAAGCACTAGATATTTATTAGTCTGTGAAATAGACTCATAGCGCCGGTCTCTCCAAAGTCATTTAACGGGCAACTTCAATTAACCCATGGCTCCAACCTATGGTGGGACGCAATTCTCCGTTTAAACAGAGATTAATCGCGGTTAGACGTTAAAACGACCTTGGTGAAACTGGCCCATAGACTTTTATGGACAGAATTTGATGTTAATACTGGTAATAAAATTTAATTGCAACAAAAAAATCGGTGATTAAATTTAAAACTATCACATATGTACCTAATATATTATTTATGTCAAATATAAAGGGAAAGTATTTACTTTATATCTAAATTCAGTGATAAAACGTATGAAAATAATGCAGACTATATTTAAATAATTTTAAAAAAAATTATTAAATGAGATGAATAAAGGAATTACGTCATAATACTAGAAAAAAATGTTATTTTCACCTACTTATTATGTGAAAAAATTAAACGCTTGCTCTTAATCAGGGAAAATAGAGCTGAAAATAGTGATATTAAACACTCGAAAAGGGGGAGAGAGGAAAATATTCGAACGTTTTAAAGACTTGCTTTGAATTTTGATAAGCCTAACTCATCTAGAATTAATTTGGATGCCCCTATTCATTCCAGGTCCAACCGCTTCATAAATTCGAGGACAGCTGGACAGATAACTTAGGCTATTATTATATAGGGGATATTAAAAATTATGACTATAACATAAAGGGTTTTGTTGCACCAGTTGAGGATCTTTGTCCCAAACGTTGCTCATATTTACTATTTTTTTTTCTAGATCACTTCAATGTTCTCGACTGAGAGTTCACAGAAACCTCGTGGTAGCCCTCATCGTTCACTCTCTTATGCTGGTTACCATTTCCTATCCCGTAGTCGGAGGACCAAATTTACCAACCTATGGAGATCTGGTATGTTTTCATAAGATTTTGTTCTATATTCATTTAAGACGTGAATAAAGAAACAAACTATTATAGTTCTTTTCTATTTTTGTCTCTTTATTAACACTTTTTACTAATGTCTGTAATAAAAATTGTGTAAAACTATTTATTTAAGTGTCCTGTATGTTCACATATTAAATTGTTAAAGGGTACAGGAGGACTAAATCTAGTATCCACTTGGCAGATAATTTAGTCTTATTGAATTTTAAATATAACTAAAATAAGAGTCACAAAAAATGCATTATCCACCCTGTAATAAATTTTGTAATTTTTTTACAATAGCAAAACAATTAAGTCAATACTATTAACTATATTAAATAATTTTAAAAAAATCGAATTTTATAAGCATTTAGAATACTTTAGTTGCATTTCTAACAGTCATAATTCTTTGATATTTGTCACTAATTTACATTGCTTACATTTGTCATTACTTTAAAATAAAAGTTAGTAAAATTAATAAGGCTCAAGCTGCAAAATTGTTAAAAATTTAGATTATTTTTTGTACTTTTGTCATTAATGTAAGGTGTAGAGTAAAATATAAAAATTCATTTTGCTCAAACAGCAAAAATTTAAACTGTTTGAAATCTTTACCCGGCATTCATTGAAAACTCACCTTGTAGCATATAAAACAAATGCTAGTAAAATTAATATAGTTTAAATAGCAAAAGTAATAAAACCTCTTTAAAATCCTTCTTTATATATTCATTGGGAATATTCTGTTAATAGTATATAGGAAATTTTAGCTAAAACATAACTGATTGATTTTAATAGAGCGTTCTTTTAGTAAGCGATTTGTTGTAATATAGATTCTAAATTAATTTTTTTTTATCTTTTAGCAAAATTTTTCTACGGTCGAAAAGGCCGATTCGTTTACTAATATGCAATTAAAAACTGAAGTAATTCAGAATAACTTGTAACTATACTTAATAAAGAGTGAAATATTCAATAACAGTTAAAGAATATTACCATATTGTAATTTTAAGGGGCAGTGGATTATGTTACCCAAGGAAAAAACTGCGAATTAACCTTTGTGACAGTATTACAGCGTTAGTATAGAAAATACAGTTATAAATATTATTTATTTCGCAGTATTATAGCTTATAATAAAGTTATCTCCATTCTGTGTATGGTTAACTCAGCCTTTCATCCCCTCAGTGGGTAGACAAATTGAGGACCAAGCATGCTTGGGAACTAAACACTAGGAGATCCGCGTAATGTTGATTAGTTAACCGGAATATGATACATATACTAGGACCCTGCATTTCGGAAACAGAAATTGCTGCCGTAGGACCTGGTCCCCAAGTTGAGCTCTTCCGATGAGTTTAGTATTTTTGTATTAGTGAAATAATACAGATATAAATTTTTAATAATCAAAAAGCTTTTACTTTATAAATTTTTTAAATTACTTGCAGTCATTTCTGTTTGTCCTTTATTTATTAATCTCTAATCAATCGCAAATTTAGCTTATGAAATAAGAAGCTAGACGTTGTTTAGAGTCCCATACTTTCCTATGTATTATTCATAGACTGCTTTAGTTCTCATGACTCTATGGCAAATAATAAAGTTTCTATTTACGTCACATTTCATTTACTTACAGTCATTCGTTTTGCAATACACAAAAAAAACACTAATTTTATAAACGGTTACTCATACTTTCTTCATTATTGTTTCCCTTAATATATTTAGTCAACAGCACAATGTATTGTAAAAATTTGAAAGGCACTGAAAGTATAAAATAACCGTAATAGAGCATAAAAGGAATGCATTTGCTAAAATTAAAATTTAAACTATTAATAATTCAGTATTTTAAAACACATTAATATTTTACTTCGCATTTTCAATGCATTTACATAAATATATAATTAATAACGTAGTGCGTTTCCAAACACATTGATTAAAATCGGAATAATTAACTTTTAAATTTCCATTGTTATCTTAGAGTGAAAATGTATCTCATAAAATGAATAATTATTAGAATATTAAGACATTTGCTTGAAATATTTTCTATAAATTGAAGTTTAAATATATATTCAGTAGATCAAAAAATAATTAATATTTTACAATCAAATTTTAGCTATATTTCCGTAAATTCGAGTAGTGATTTTTAATCATGCACTGCAGAATGATGCACACATAAATAAATAAAAATTCAAAATATAAGAGTCCACTATTTAAAATACTTTAACGAAAAGAGAATATGGTTTGTTTTATTTCCCATTAGTTTATGTAAAAAACAATACTTTTATTTGATTCAATCTAAATTTCAGCTCTAAATGAGGCAATTTAGAACAACCATTATAATCTACGTCATTTGCTATATATATACAATCCATTATTCTTCTATTTTTGAAAGCTTAAATCATGAAAGTTTTTCCTCGTTAAACAAGGTAATTACTTTTATTATTTTATGAATATTTTTGTACATTTAACAAAGACATTTATAAAAGATATTATTTTTGCAAATGCTTCAAGCACAATTTTCATTCAATACAGTGCCGAACGATGGCCTTATAGTTAGGTTGCTGGCCTTCGGAACTGGAGTTCGTGGGAATGAATCCCACAGTGGTATGGATGTTCGTAGCCGTTCGGAATCTGCTTTAAAACTGTAGGTCCCGGTCTCATTAGCCCTCTTGCTGCAAAAAGTAGACCGTAGCACCCTCCAAACCAATCATTAAAAATAGCAAAAAAATCTAAATAGATCTATTAATTACAGTATAAAACATTTCCTCTCTCTCTCTCTCTACACACACACACACACACACACACACACACATATATATATATATATATATATATATATATATATATATATATATATATATATATATATACATAAAAAGGGAGAGAGAGATTTAGATGGATAAATAGACAGATATATATATATAAATATATATATATATAGATACAGATATAGATATGTTATGATATTTTAACCTACAAATAACCAACGTAATTATAAGTGTATCATAAAATAATTTCAAGAATATTCTATCCTCTTTTGGAAAATATTGTCTAATATCTTCCGTTCCTTATATCGAGTTGGTAAGTTCAAATCCACCAAAATTAATTCTTGATAACCCTTTCTTTTCTTATGTAAGTTAGTAACGTTTATACCCCGCTACAGGTACACCGCATGACTAACAAATAAACTATTGGCTGGTGTACACATCCATAAATTGTCTGGGTTTTCATCCCAGAAGCCCTCGATAAATTTGCTAGAATAATCTGTATTTCTATTTGAAAAAATTATTTCTTTTGTTCTCTAGAATACCTTATTTATCCCGACTGCACGCAAAATATTATCTTACCTTATCTTTGTGATGAGTTAAATTGAATATTACGCACACTCGTGTATATATATGTATATAATATATATATATATACATATATATATATATATATATATATATATATATGTATGTATGTATATATGTATATATATATATATACATATATATATATATATATATATATATATATATGTATGTATGTATATATGTATATATATAAATAAATAAATAAAGTATATATATTGATAAAATATAAGATCGATAAATATTAGACAGATAAACACAGATAGTTAAAATTACTTACCATGTAATGTGCTCAACGCAGCAATTACATAGAGGTAAATAAATATAATAATAAAACAGAACGAAAACCAGAACCAAAACACTATAGCTCCATTAAGCTCAGTAAATGTAAAACGGATAGGAAGAAAGATGGATTGGGTGTGGAAGGTTTACGGCTTCCATACACGGTTAAAACAATTGTTTGAACAGGCCTGAACGTTTCCTTACACCCAAGTGACCAGAAGAATATGAAAATGTTTGGCAACATAAATACTGGATGAGTTGTCATTTTGTATAGCTTTATAAATACTTTGTTATTCTAATTCGTAATCTCATGCATATTCTTCTGATCTTTTGTGTGTACGGGAACGTACGTTAAGGCTGTTCAAACAATTTTTTAACTGTGCATGGAAGTCGTGAATCTTCCACAGTCAATCCATCTTTCTCTATCCGTTTTACATTTACTGGGCTTAATGGAGTTATAGTGTTTCGGTTCTGTTTTATTATATATATATATATATATATATGTGTGTGTGTGTGTGTGTGTGTGTGTGTGTGTGTGTTTGTCTTTCAAACTTAACATTAGTTAATATTTGATGTAATTTCTATCTCAAAAAATATTTTATTTGTAATTTACAGAGTGTTTAGTAGAGCAAATTTAAAATCCAAACTGTCAAAAGTAAGCAAAGCTTGCGGTAAGCCTTTTAGAAGATATATATGTTTGTGTGAGTATGTATATGTGTGTGTTCGTGTTTGAATGATTCAGAAAAATTTAACTAATTAAAAAGAGTACTAAAATTAAATTTAGGTCTCAAAAAGTTAAATCAAGAATCTACTTATCTTTTACATAGACCTGAAATTGTAATAAAATGAATATATAATTCTTTGGCAAATGAAAAATGTCTACATTCAAAACCTGAAAAAATATTAATGAACCATTTTTTTTCTCTCCAGAACTGGCTGTGCAAGACAGTTATTTCGGTAAAGATGTACGCCGCTCTGTCCAGTATCAATTGGATGTTCGTGGAAGGAATGTTACTACATAGCAGAATTACGACCAATATTTTCCGGAAAGATGCTCCATTCAAGTTGTATTACCTGATAGGATGGGGTAAAACTCCTCTATATTAGAAGAAATAATTTTTGTTGCGTGAACCTGGTTAATAATTTGTCTTTTATTGCTTCCTCTTGAAGTTTGTTTTATGTTATATCCAATACTCTTTTTATTACGTAAGCAAAAAATATTATTGCTTATCTCTTTGAATTAAATTTTTTACAATGTTATTATTTGAGTTATGCATGTATATGTTCACAAAAGAGATAAAAAGTTGGAGAGAAACTGAAATTACTCTGGAGTGGGTAATTAAGGTACTTTTAGAAAATACGAATAAAAAATGGTCAAAATATTTAAAATTACTTGGGTACAACCATTATTTGAAGGTGAAAATTACATTAAAATCAGTGCGATAAATAATCATGAATAATCATTGCAATAATTAATACATTCAAATAAACATAGATATGTTTAAAACATCTCTGCACTACAATTAAATTATAAAATAGACTCTCTCGGCATACAGAGAAAACCCTATATGTGTGGAAATAATGATTACTGGTATAGAATCGTTGTTTAAAGGTAAAAGTTTGAGCATAATCAAAACATTGATATCAACGTAGAAAACATTTCCACACTTTTGAATGAATATAAAATTGCCTCTCTCTTGGCATAGAAAGAGAAAACAATATGTGTGGAAATAATGATTACTTGTGTAGAATTGTTATTTAAAGGTGAATGTTTGCACCAAAATATTGATATCAACGTAGAAAAGTACAAAACATGAGGAAACAATATGTGTGTAAATAATGATTACTTGTATAAAATCGTTATTTAAAGGTGACAGGTTGTGCATAATCAACACATTGATGTCAACGTAGAAAATTACAAAACATTTCCTCACGATTGAATGAATATAAAATAGCCTCTCTCTTTGCACAGAGAGAGGAAACAATATGTGTGGAAATGATGATTACTTGTGTAGAACCATTATTTAAAGGTGAAAGATTGCGCATAATCAACACATTGATGTCAACGTAAAAAAGTACAAAACATTTTCACACGATTGAATTAATATAAAATTGCCTCTTTCTTGGCATAGAAAGAGGAAAAAATATGTGTGGAAATAATAACTTGTGTAGAATCGTTATTTAAAGGTGAAAGTTTGCACATAATTAAGATATCGATATGAACGTAGAAAAGTACAAAACATTTCCACATGATAGAATAAATATAGACTATCTTGGCATAGAGAGAGGAAACAATATGTGGGAAAATGATGATTACCTGTAGAATCAATATTAAAGGAATAAATTTAAGTATAATCAAGACATTGCTGTCAATGTAGAAATGTACAAAACATTTCCACACGATAGAATGAATATAGATTCTGTTGCCATAGAGAAAGGAAACGATGTGTGTTGAAATGATGATTTCTCGTGTAGAATCATTATTTAAAGGTGAATGTTTAACCATAATCAAAACATTCATGTCAAAGTAAAAATATACAAAACATCTTCGCATGTCAAAATGAGTATAAAATGACGTAGGATATGGATCCCAGATGTGTATAATTTCGGAACTAAATGCTGAGTCAAACGATTAAAAGGGGCAAGTAATTTTCCAAAGAGGCCTATGAATATGTTTATAAAAAAGAATAATCGGATTACTTCAATTTGGACTATATCAAACCAAAGTGTCTCGAATAATGGGTATGCTTTAGTGTGAAATGTCAAGACAAATATGCAAGAAATGTTTCCAGCGAAAAGTACAAAGTCGACTTCTCAAGGTACCACTTCTTTGAGCAGGGTTCTGCTAATGATACAACATACAGTGACGAATTACATAAGACCTATATTCAAGTTATTTAAATTCTGTCAACCTGAATTATAAGGTACAGTAACGAATTACTTAAGACCTATGTTCAATTTATTGAAATTGCTGTCGACGTGATTGCAGGGTACAGTGACGAATCACATAAGACATATATACGATTTATTTAAATAGCTGTAGATCTGGATTCCAATTAACGGATGATGACGCAGTCATTTATATTACGGTCCTAGTAGAGGATTTTCTAGAAAATTAATATCTGTCATATAATGTAAATAGTATCAATTTCACAAGAAAAATGGTGTTTTTTTTATATTTAAATACTTACAAAAATTGTGTGTTTCCAGTTTTATATTACTATCTTTATGTATGTTTTATTTTATAAGGTCCTTTGATAATCCTGAATATTATCCCCTAAATAATCCTGAATCTTAATCAATCATGAAATTTAAGATCACTAAACATTTTGTCTTTTACAATCTTTAATATACTCTGTAAAAAGGAGTAAAAGAGAGAAAAATATTTCTACATATCTGCTGACGAAGAAATTCTTGTCTCCACATCTGAATCGATAAATAATTTTAAATGTCTTGTTACATGCAAAAAGATTATTTAAAGACCGTATCATGTAGGTACTTAGTTTTAAAAAGAAACATAAAAATAGATGTACTTTACATGAATTATGACATGCAGAAAGAAGTATATGCGAACATTTCAGGAAATATTAAGTATTCTTAGGGAAATAAAGCAAAAAATAAATAAAGTAGTTAAATTGCTATTATATTTTTTGAATACATTTCAAACGTAAAATATTCTTGATTGAACATGACACTCAATTAAAAGTAACTAATGCAATTTTTATAACTTTATTTTGGGCTCGTATATGTATCTTTAATTTTACATAGAGTAGTAAAAAGTATTTTTACAACGATATATATATATGTATATATATATATATATATATATATATATATATATATATATATATATATATATATATATATATATATATATATATATATATATATATATATATATATATATATATATATATATATATATATATATATATATAAAACAGTAAAAATTGAAATTGGTCGGGGTTCTAAATTATGAGAGTGGCGTCTTTGAGTTTCTGGTTTTGATGGCACATAACAGGGCGAAGGAAGTATTCCATTAGATCACGAAATGTGGTGTGTGGTGTAAGGTCTAAGAAGGCTGTACGTATTTCGATTTGGAAATAAAAGTTGTTAACTACGACTATCTTAAGTGAGTGTGATTATGACATTATTATTGTAGATGGCGACGAACTGCTGAATATGTTACACACACATACATACATGCACACACACACACACACACACACACACACACACACACACACACATATATATATATATATATATATATATATATATATATATATATATATATATATATATATATATATATATATATATATATATATATATATATATATATATATATATATATATATATATATATATATATATATATATATATATATATTATATATATATATATATATATATATATATATATATATATATATATATATATATATATATATATATATATATATATATATATATATGTATATATGTAAATGCATATATTTAATTATAACTCACTTAAATCTTGACCCACACTTTTAAACCTGATATATATATATATATATATATATATATATATATATATATATATATATATATATATATATATATATATATATATATATATATTAGACAGAAGTATGTATGTAGTTAAAATTTACTTTTCAGGAATTCCATTGGTGCTTATTGTAAGCTGGTGCATATGTATGAACAGTAGTCTAAATACAGAATGCTGGAAAGGTTTTGGTAGATCCCCGTACGTTTGGATTGTGACTGGTCCTATGATCGCAGCTTTAGGTGTAAGTACCAATTTTGTTTATAATTTTATGTCCGTCGGTATTCGTGCTTGTAAGCTCTAAATCTATATATATAAAAATGAATTTGTGTGTGTCTGTCTGTCTGTACTCAATAGACTAAAAAACTATCCATCCAATCGCCGTGAAAATTTGGGAAATGTTTAGGTATATCCCTGGGAAGGTTTTTGTAAATTTTCAACGTTCGAAATTCATTCCTTCCCCCTTTTTCGAGCATTTCATGTCATTATTCCAAGCATTATTTTCCCCGGTTAAACGCAAACGATTAAGTTTTTAATTTATCGCATCATATCTAAGGGAAAGAAGCAATGTTTCTAGCAATGTGACGTCATCCCAAGTAATTGTTTTAAACGCAGTTTTCCACGGTTAAAAGCAGGAGATTAAAATGTTCAATTCATCACATAATAAATAGGCGAAAATGATATTTTTCTATCATTATGACGTCATTCATTTAAATATTTCATTTATTCATTTCTTATTTTATATTATTTAAAATCGTCTGCTTAGTATCTATTCGATTTGAACTGAAATTTGAGATATAAAGTGATTCACTTTCATTTCTATGTGACGCAAATTATAGCATTTTTATATGAGAACTAATTTTAAATTTAATTCTTGGTTCATTTTTATGTTACAATGAAATGCATATCAACAATATTCTAAGTACAAAAAGTACAAATTTCAGTGACTCTCATGGCCAAATAAAACCTATCATTTTATATAGTTATCTTCATATTCATATGGTTGTCGATATGAATGTGTGTTTCTGTTTCATACAAAACTATGTGGTTTGTCATAAATTTCCTTAATTTTGGAAAACATTTATTACTACCAACAAAATTAGCACTGTTGCTGTCAAAACCTGTGCTTCCTATTCTATCACGTAATATGACAAGATCTGTTAACTTTGCTAATCAACTTACAGTAGTAATACAGTAATGCAATTTAGGGTTAAGCTTATATTTTACAATAAAAAAAGTTTGAGCAAATTTAATATACGACAAATTCGATTATAAAAACTGAATAATGTTATAATACGCTTATGATAGAAATATATAAACATGCCTATGACTCGAACTGAACTGTGACGAATTTAGAGAGTTATTCACGAAAAATAAATCTTTGTTTAAAAGTAATATATTAAGTTCACCGTAGCGAAGCACGGGCAAACTTGCTAGTGTTTGATAAAAAACGAACAATTTTGGGAATACAAAAGCTGCAAATTATATACCGAGTTCCGAAACTTACACTTTGATCATCTGTAGCTCTGTAGGCAAAGATGTTGACTGAAGGACTATATGTTTGAGGGTAGAAAAAGCAAAGAAACTTCGTGTTTTATTATAGCTGGTAAGCCACATAGAATAGGTTAGTGGTAACAGTGTTCTTTGAATTCCCAAACGATATCTCTGATGGCGTCTGTTCAAGTTTGTGGATTTTCTGCTTTGTCCTTGCCTTTAAATTACGAGGATCAACTGTTTTTTCGTTTGTGCTGCTGTAGTGAATAATGGTGGCTGCTTATATGGCGTTTGCATAATAAAATGGTCAAGAAATATATGTGGCTTTCTTGTGCCGACTGCTACAAAAGAAAGTACACCATATTAGAAATAATAATAATAGTAATATTCCATAGAAACTTTTAGATCTATTAATAGATCATTTAGGTTATTATAGTTGGTTATATGGGGTTGAGGCCCATGATAGCTTATTTGACAAAGGCAACGCTCTTGTAATTCGAGGGTTGCAGGTTCGATCCCGAGCCGGTTTAAGATCCGCCGTGTTCGTTAATAGTTTCTGGAGCATGTAAAGTAGCTTCTTGTTTCCAATACCAAGGTTGCAATCAATAACTCTGGGGGTGGCAAGTAAAGCCTATGGGTCTTCTGATTTATCCTGTTTTCTAAATTACTAGGACCCAATTGAGCAAAACTTCTTACTGTCACCCTAGCGGTGATCGTTAAAACGAAAGACTCGCCCCTTTCCCTTAATACTAGTAGAGTATGCATCAATGATGCTTCATTTGACCAAGTATTATCAGAAACAACAAGAACAATTAGGTTTTGGAATGCCCCGGTCTACATACTTGCTATACAAGAGCGGTACTAAGTACTTAAAGCTGAATCCTAGTGATTGTGAACACCAGTTCGAGTACAGAAATTCGAACTAACTACATTACTGAAATGCAGTATTTTACCTATTCGGCCTATTCGGCAAACAATTTAATAGAAAATAGCAGGCCATGCCTAAGAGTCTTCAGCTTGTTCCTATCATTTAAATTACAAGGACTCACTTTGAGTAATACATGACTCCCCACCAAAAAGTGTCTTTTCTCCACTTGGGGTGTTATTTAAAAAAAAGATGGATATTATCCTTTTAATATGTGTAGTCTCTAGCCCATATACTTCAAAAGTCTAAATATAATTAGAGACAACAACATACTTTTATATATTTCATTAGATACTGCAATTTAGTATGACAAAAATATTTTAATAGGAAGCGTCAAAACTTTGTGTCAAATTATAATAAAGAATTAAAAACCAACATAAGTAAGTAATAATACCATGATAATAAATGCAGATAGTTTCTTCGCAGTTATAAAAAATTTGAATTTTTATTTTGCGAGCCAATTAATTTGCTGAAAAATAAAATTAATCTCTAAAATTACATAATTATATTCAGCTGTTGATTTCTATATATTTACACATACCCATACATGTATATATATATATATATATTACATGGACGGGTGGCTAAAGCATGGAAGACATATTTCATTTCATTCATAAAAACTTCTTTATTTTAATCCTTCTGCCATAGCTATGCCATTTAAAATTCCTTTGTTCCCATACTTTGCCACGACAAGCGTGAAGTATGTTATCAGCCCGAGTTCCCGCTTAGTACTGTCTATTTTGGCGATGCTACCTAAGCAAAATTCTTATGCGTACTAACACGTCAGCGTTTTTACTCGGTATAGTTTCTCTCGAGGGTGTGTCTTTCTCCTACATATTATTGTCAATGAGTTCTACTTATTTTTAATTATAACTCACTTAATTCTTAAACCTCATTTTTAAACTTGGCATACACATAAATAAATAAATAAATAATTATATATACACATATATATATATATATATATATATATATATATATATATATATATATATATATATATATAGTTTTTATTTGTGTTAATTTCAGTCTTTGTCAAATTTGTCTGTGTGTTTAAACACATTTATGCCAGAGTTTTTATAACGAATCGATAGGGCTCTGGAATTCCGTTCCTATAGGTTGTTACATTGATTGCCGTCTCTGATTAAATTGATTGCCGAAAGTTTATTTTAATTGAGTGACGTTCAAGGCCCAGCTAGTTTTTGAAGTTACTGTAATTTAATTTGTAAAGAGTTAAAGTTCAGTATGTTTATTCTACATTCTGTTAAACTGTTCTTGTGTAACTGTTAAGCTTAATGTCTTTGCACTAGCGATAAACCAGTTTCTTACCTGTTGTAAAACTAGCTATGTGACAATGTTTATGTTTATACATACACACACACACACACACACACATATATATATATATATATGTCATTAGAACAATGTTTTGTATTGTGTAACTTTAATACAAATTATACTTAACAAAGTAGTTCTTATTAGTATATTTTCAATATACTTATATGATATTAAATGATTATATTTAAAAAAATACTACCTGTTAATAAGTTATGCGCATGTAATTTGACAGACACTGAATGATTCTTTCAATATCGATATGTATCGATAACTTACAGGAAATCTAAACTTTAAATAAATTTCCGAATTGAGTATGGTTAAATATAGTCATGTTTCTTTATCGAGAACTTGAGTGGTATACAAGTACATTGTGAAATGAAAAATTGATCAAAAATTATATTTTGATAATTATATTTATTTATTTTGTTATCTTAAATTTGATTAAAAAAACATAGCATATTGTATTGCACATTCAATTTATATGATAATAATGTTTACTTTTTTCAGGTAAATTTGATATTCTTAGTTAATATCATTCGGATATTAGTAACCAAAATGAAGACGAGTTCTACTTTTGAAATTGTTCAGATAAGGTAAAGATTTTTTATTCAAATTATACATAATTTTATTTCAAATATTCCTATATTTAGTACAATATTTCCAGATTTCTGAATTTGATTGATACATTATTAAAAATACGTCTATTACACGGTGTTTTTAGAACCTTTCGAAAGCGTTACTGTATATATATATATATATATATATATATCCGTGTGTGTGTGTAATAAGACGGGCTTCACGGTGGGTGGTTGCAGTCATGGCCCATAAAAATGACACCGTTTTAGCTAAAAACCTTTATTAAGATAACGTTGGAGGACGGGTTTCCACTACATCATAGGGACAGGACAAACTAAGGGGTCAGCTGGAATGAAGTTATATGTAAAAGAGCCTTAATTCATTGGTCAACATCTCAGTGAAAATTTGGGGGAATATCTGCCTCCGAATGCGTGCATCTCCTTTTTATTTTGAAATTTCCTAAATTGTCCGCTAGTGTAATGTAGATTTAAAATTGGTTAGACCCCTTCTCTGAGGGCGTAAACTGTTGTCTCAGAGGTGAATTTTGTTTAAGGGTAACAAAGAGGAATGCAAAAAGACTCTGGAATTTTTTGCCCTTGACTTAAGTTTTGAGAACCCATGAGAATTTTCTCGGGATGTCTTATTGTTTTATATAAAATGCCTATATTATTTTCTGGATTCAGTTTACTTTTTCTTACACACACACACACACACACACACACACACACACACATATATATATATATATATATATATATATATATATATATATATATATATATATATATATATATATATATATATATATATATATATATATATATACATATATATATATACATATATATATATATGTATATATATATATATATATGAGTGTGAGTGTATGCATATATGTAATCGAGGAATTATATAACTGCTGGACATAATTTAAACTAGCCTCTATTCTTTTTACTTGACCGGGCCACACGGTAAAGATAAGCCTAAGAAACTGATTTATTTGAGTAATATACAGTCGGGTCATCATGTTAAAATAAACAGGCAGAGTTTGTAACGAAATTTAAATTTTATTCATTAGCTGACAAAAATGAGATCTTTGCCAGTCAATGGCAGACAAGAGAATGACTCGAAAAACACTTTGCTCTCGGTAGACAAGAGAAGGATACGAAACACTTTTTGCTAGATTAGATGTGTACCCCAGAGCAAGACAAATAGAAGTTTTCCAAGGAACAAGAAGACGAGTTTTACTGTTAAATCAGGGAAATATGAGCATTTTTCAGGCGACAGCAGGAAAATGTGTTGAACGGACAGAAAATTTACATCTATTGCACAGAAAGCTATGGGAAATGTAATGGAAGATATTTAAATCTAGTACACTCTTCTGATTGAGACAATTTGTGACTGGGAAAATAGATTTTAAGGAATTAAAATGGGAGGGAGAAGGTTTTTAAAGAAATATAAAAGTGAAATAATTTTGATTTATTACATATATACCTATACATCAGGACCGTATCTAGATTTTTTGCTCGGAGTGGGACCAAGGGAAAGACATTGTTCTTTGGGAATAATACTTCAGTAAAGTTTTCTTATGCATGTATACCCCTAATGAGTATCATATCACAACGGGGTTTTAAAATGGCAAAATGAGTTTAAAAGTGATATAATGAATAAATTTAAAGCTAAGAATGAGTGCTGAATATCTGTATAACGAATTTAATAGTTTGAGTGACCTTAAAAACTATTTTACATTTCTTCGTCTGAATATATCTCTCATTCAGCTAAATACCAATATCTAGTTTAATGTAATAAGTTGGAGTTATTTTAGAAGATAGAATCTGTCTCAAAATACTCCACTCAGACAGGAAAACGATATACAATAGTTTACGGATAATGATCTTCAGACGAGTGACCATAGGGGTTTCTTGATTAGATGACTAACGAATAAAATTCTGACTGGCTGACTCACACATTTATAAATTTTGATGTACTGGTTTTCCTTCAGAAGTCTTTAGAATATGAGTCTATAATAGACTGCATTTCTCTTCTACAAAGTTCTTTGTTTCCTTTTTCTACTACTTTTAAATAAAGACTG
>CM063500.1:4506972-4526972 GCA_032207245.1 Pardosa pseudoannulata | reverse complement strand
AAAAAAATATAGTTTTCTAAATGATATTAAATGTTTAACTCTTCTTAAATACGAGATTCATAAAATAATATGAAATAGATGTAATTTATACTGAAACCTAAAACGTAATATCTCAACATTTCAAATCTTTCATGCAATACACGCATATAAATAAGTCATGTTCTTACGATAAAGTTTGCATCTTTAGCCTGAATTTCAAAATAATTATAATAAATCACTTTAATAATATAAATTGTTAAAAACTTGGCATGAAAATATATTAACTTTTAAAAGGACATACTTATTTTTTTAAACTAGGAAATTTATATATGAAAAAAAGAAACAGTTCCTTTGGTTATCTTTAAACGTTCCAATTTATTTTCATTAATAATCCTTCACACATTTTTCATAAAGTAATTAATTCATTCCATCATACTTATGAATCTAAGATTCCTAAACAGTCCTCCAGTATTAGGAGAAAATTAATGAACGCAAGGAGAATACTTCTAGCTTGGGAATAAATAAAAAAAGATTTTTCATCAGATTTTGTCTATGAATCAAATGATAAATTTTACAATATTACTAGCTAAGGTGTAAGAATATATTTTAAGTATCATTAATCGAGCTTAAAGAACCTAGAGACTGCAAAAAGTTAGCCACCCCCGTTGTTTTCCTGATGAAAAACTTTCATTTGCTGCTACCAGGTATCCTTTTCCGACATAATAAAATTTTTCTTAGCAATTATATGTTCACTAAACTTAAACAGCACTAGTTGGGGTCACAACTTGGCATAACGAATTATCTCCTCTCTAATTATATTTAATAACTTTCATTTCCTGCTTCCAGGTACCCCTTCCGATATTCTAAAATTTTTTTAGCAATTCTATGTTCAATAAATTTAAACAGTACCAGTTGGGGTCACAACTTGGCATGATGAATTGTCTCCTCCCCAACTAAACTTAATAATTTTCCTTTGCGGCTGCCAGATTTCCTTTCCCGACATTCTTAAATTTTATTAGCAATCCTATGTTCACTAAAGTCAAATAGCACTAGTCTGTGTCACAACTTGGAATAGTGAATTATTTCCTCCCCAACTACATATAATAACTGTATTTGCTGCTGCAAATTTCCTTTTCCGACATTCTAAAATTTTATTAGCAATTCTATGTTCACTAAAGTTAAACAGTACCAATCGGGATCACAACTGGGCATGTTGAATTGTCTCCTCCCCAGCTATATTTAATAACTTTCATTTGCTGCTGCCAGGTTTCCTTTTCCTGTATTCTAAAATTTTATTAGCAAATACATGTTCACTATGGTTAAACAGCACCAGTCGGGGTCACAACTTGGAATAATGAATTGTCTCCTCCCTAGTTTTCCTTTTCCAATGTTCTAAAATTTTGTTAGCAATTCTATGTTCACGAAAGTTAAACAGCATTAGTCGGGGTCACAACTAGGCAAAGTGAATTGTCTCCCAACCAACTATATTTAATAACTTTCCTTTGCTGCTGCCAAATTTCCTTTTCCGACATTCTAAAATTGTGTCAGCAATTTTATGCTCTCTAAAGCTAAAACGCATTAGTCGGTGTTACAACTTAGCATATTGAATTGTCTCCTCCCCAACTATATTTAATAGCTTTCATTTACTTTTACCAGGAGTCCTTTTCCGATATTCTAAAATTTTATTATCAATTAAATGTTTACTAAAGTTAAACAGCACCAGTTGGAGTTAAAACTTTGAATAGTCAGTTGACCCCACTCCTGCTGTATTTAATAACTTTCATTTACTGCTGTCAGGATTCCTTTGCTAATGTTCTAAAATATTTTTAGCAATTCTACGTTTACTGAAGTTGAGGAGCATTATTCGTGTTCACAATTTGGTACTGTAAATTGTCCACTCCAACGCTATGTTTCATAGCTTTCATTGTCTGCTTCCAGGATTTTCTTCTGATATATATTAATTGTAACTATTATTTTATTAATATGTTTCCCAGTTTAATTGAATTTATTTATATTTAACCGCATGTAATCTTTTTATAATTACTCAAGGCTCTTATATATTTATATTACATGTATCTTTATGTATCTTCCTGTATCACTCAAACTTTATATGTAGTTTAAGTAACATACATACTAAAGACACATAACATCATTCTGAACAGTTCACTTTTAAGGTCTGAATATCTTTATGATCAAAATAGATCAAATGTATCAGGTACTCCAAAACTACCTTTATATAGAGAAGACTAGTGTTAACAATTGTAAATATTATGCATGTAGTTATGTATGTGAACATAAGAAAATATTGGAAGAAATCTTGAAAATTGTAAGGTTTACACGGATAAATACGGATTTATACTCAGATTGCTTCTCACATGAATTCTTATATGTTGCATGTTTTACAGTTGTCAAACCAGTTAATTACGATATCTGCACTGACAAAGGACCAACAAACTATATTATCTAACCATAAGCATTGTGATAATAAACGTATTAGAAACATGTGTTTTTCTCTTTTTAATATAACTTACCATAGCCACAAGTGTGACCGAGTACTACCTGCAGGTAATAAGTTTCAAGCGACTTTGACAGCTTGAAATTAAACTCATGCGTTTGAAATATCCGTAAGATATGAAAATGTTTATTTCAGAGAAACATTGAGAACTGTTAATACTATAGTTAATGTATCGCATTTGTGGTAGTTATCATACTTAACCAATATTTCAAACATGAAAGACCAATTCAAATGATGACACATAAATCGCAAATTTGTCTTATTTGGTATCGATGTTTTAAGGAGAAAGATGAGTAAATCATAGTTTTACATACGCATAAAACTATTTACTCAACGTGTATAAATTAACATATTTAAATAAATAAACATTTACTTTAACATATCGTGAACAGAAATATGTAAAAGATTAAACATATATCTTGTACTTTAAAACTTGTTTTTCTCAAAATCTAATTTAATTTATTTTAAATTTTTCTCGTTGTATATTCTCCCTGATGTTGTAATTTTGCTTATTTAAAGATATTACTAAATTGTAATGTGTATTAAAGTTTTGTCAATTAAATATTCGCATTTTATTCGTATTTGCACATACTTTTAAGGACTAGGCTTTGAAAAATTCCTCCATTAGGGAACTATGTGTGAATAATACTTATATAGGGTAACTATGTATCTTACCAACTCTGCGAATAAGGCATTTTTCACGAAGTTTTAAATATATTATATACGAATTTGGAGCTCGAAATTTCCATTATGAAAATTTGTGTATCTAATGATTATACAGAATTACTATGTATCTTACTAACATGGAGAATAAGGCATTTCTCACTAAGTAGAAAATGCATCATATATGAATTTGGCACTCGAAATTTCCTCCATTATGATACTCAGCGTGCTTAATGCTTATATAGGAATACTATGTATCTTGGCAACTTGGCGAGTAAAGAAAATTTTCATGAAGGTAGAAGTATATTATATAGAATAGCCCTGGGCATTGAATTTCTAACGTTACGTTATGATTTTTGCAATCCATCAATATTACATTCCGTTATAGGTCCGAACGGTTCTGCGCAAGGCGTACCTGCGTGCCGCCCTGCGCCGCAACCCCAACCACCGGTACACTTGGAAGTGCCGCACGACAAGGGCTTCTCAGACCAGCACGTACGTCTCCAACTGTGACAACAGCACGTCCGTCATGACAGACAGTCGGTCCGTTTACCTCATGAGGAATGCTAGAGGGCCCTCGAGGAAATTTGCTGCTACCAATAAGAGGTGATATTGTTAACTTCCTCATTAGTTATTTTGTTTATTTTTCAACATTTTTATAGCTATATTATTTCTTTTTGAAATAATGAAAACAGGAAAAATTCCAAAAATATCTCCACCAACTATAGATGATTTGACTTATCGTTGAATTCAATTTACTTATTTTGAAATTCCAATTATTAGCGATATTACTTTAGTTGAATCATGAAATAATGTTTATTTAATAGCAGATGGGAAACTCAAATTTTTAGGTATAAAAGAGGTATTGAAGTTAAAGCATTTTACAATGTTTAAAAGACATACACTTTTGATTGAAATAATTTATAATTTTAAAAAAATTACAGAAAAACTCTGTGTTAAAACATCTAAAAATATGATTTCACACGAGATGCAGTTCCTTTTTATATATTAAATGAATTACCATCTTCTTCTTGCTTACCCTTCTGAATCAGATCCATAATATTGTTTTCTTTAAGTACATCCAAGACTACAGTATATCTTCCCAACACATCCCCGAGTGGTATGTTAATGCAGTTGATCATATTTTGTGCCTTTTCAATAATACACTTGGTACAACAATGGAAGTTCTTAGTACCATTGGAAATCTCAGATTTTTAAAAGCCCCGAAATCAGTTTAGCCAGTTTGGTCACTCCTGTCGTCCTCAAAAGCTATTAAAGCAGCAGTACCCTCAGTATAATGGCATAGATTTGTAGGTGGTTGCTTTCAAGAGATGTTTATGGAAGTTTTACTTTATTAATATAGCTCAAGATAAGCCAGAGGATCAGCAATGACATGAATCTTTTTAGAGCCTGCTATTTAGAGCTCTCGCTAGTCCATCCGCAATATCATTATACGCGGTGACACTGAACTTTTTGAGATACAACTAGATTTTTCAAGTTACAAAATTTTAGGTGTGTTCAAAGTAGTGTCCTCCAGCATTAATGCACATTTGTAGTCGAATTTTCCACAGATTAAATACCTCAAGCCATTCATTTCTTAGAATGGATGAAAAAATGCATATATAGCCACATCAATATCTTCTTCTAATTAAAAACGACTCAACGTAAGTTCTTTTTTAGGTTAACGAATAACCAAAAGATCAGGTGAATATGGCGAATGCTCTATCACTTTAATTTGTTTTTGTTTAAGAAACTCAACTGTTAATCCGGCTGTATGTGTAGATGCATTGTCATGGTGAAGCATTAGTTCCCTAACATTCACTTCTTGTAGAATTTGTGGAAGACATTTAGTGGTATACCAGTTTGATATTACTGACTTCTGTTCTTCCAATTTGATGGATTTGACCAATCCCGTACTTCTGATGAAAACGGCATACATCACTTTTTTCATTGCGCGTTGTTTTTTCACCATTGTCGGCGTGGGATCTGAATTTCGAATTTGAATAATCACAAATCAAATCTTGAACTTTGGGTTTTAAGAATTATCTTGAAGTTAAATAATAATGGTAAATGTTTAACAGTAATTAAGAATCAAATGAGGTAACTGCTTACCTCTTGTTAATTCTGGGGACTTGCATGAAGAATCTGTAGAAATTGAATTAGGGATGAAAACAGAAAACGGCTGTTGCACACACTTTCTTTTTATTACACAACACGTCACGATAAATGGAGAATAAATGGAGCAATGAATAAAGAATTATGAATTATGTTAGGCTTTAAACACATGTTTCATAAATGAATAAGAACAGAATATAGGAATATGAATAGTATTACATTTAAAATTCAACACCGAATCCTAACAGCTTAGTCTATTACACATATAGTTTGGTTTTTACTCCCTCGCTCCATAGCGCCATCTAGCATTCCGTGGCGAAGTTAATCTAACAGCATAATTTTCAAATTTTCCATATTTTGCTTTCTTGACTTGTTGGAAAATTAAAAAAATGGTATGTACTTTTCATCAACGGTGGCCACCATCATTTAGCAATTTAAGAGTTTCTTTACTGATTCTGACACTCTCCCCTGTTTGGTGCTCAGTTAGATTATGAGAAACCCAACGGCAAACAACTTTTTTCATATGTAATTCTTCATTAATAATTTTTCGTATGGCTGCGGATCCAATGGTAAGTTTCTTCTGTATAACTGGATAGGTACAGCGATTATCATCCATTAACATTTTTCGTATGGCAGACACATTATCCGGGATTACTGCCGTTGCCGGCCTTCTTATGTGTTCTTCAACCTCTGCTAAACTGTTTAAACCAACTGAATACAGTAACACGAGCTGGAGATGTATCACCAAATGCCAATTGCATCCGTTGAAAGCATTCTTCTTGATTTATTCCTGCTTTAAAATCGTAGAAAGTCATAGAGCGAAAATGTTCTCGAGTCAACTCCATTTTCTCTTCTTTTTAAAATTTATTCTACGCTAAACAAGTTGAAGTAAGTCAATAAAAAATTATCTGCTGTGTTAAAATACTCTATATTTTAAAATTAAATCCTTATTTTTATTTTGTAAATTCTAGTCTGCGCGTATCTCAAAAATTTTGAGAGGAACCCTCGTATTTTAAACTCGTATGAGACGGAATTCAGTGTTGATGGATGATAGTGAAACTAGGTAGAATCTTGATTGTGAGTTTTTCTATTAGCCTAATTCCCTTTTGTTTTACAATAAGTCTCCAATATTGTAGGTATTGCTTTGCACTTTGCTGTTCGAAATGAACCACATATGTAAAGATAAATGACCCTCTTAACATAATTCAGAGCCATGTAAATGGGGGTAAATTCAGAACTAAAAAGCAGAATGCATCTTATAATGAAGAACAACACTTTCCCCGTTAAAAAAATAGCATTCTCAATAAGAGTTGAAATTTGACAATAGGTAAATTTGAATTTTATACATGAATGGGTAAAAATTTTGTGTACAAGTAATTATTGGTGTGTGCGATATAGTATATAATAAACAAATCGGAAAGGTATTGTGAGGACTCCCCTTTGTCCGAGCAAGCGCCAAAACAGCTGATCGGAGCCCACCTGTTTATCATTATAACAGCGTTGCGTCGCAGAGTCTGGGATCTTGACAATAGTTTTGAATAGACGAATACGCCCCTGATGGATCTCGTTAATGAATGCTCCGGAATTCCGGAAAGGGACAGCCAGCGAATGAAAATTCAGCTAAAAAATCTAACTGTAACTTTAGCTGAAGTTCTCAAGTAACTGGGATCTTATCTGACCAAAAAAATAGTTGGCGGGACCGTAACTGACCCCTAGGTATAAAAAGCCTACACTTTTGCGACTCAGGGCTTTTCGTCATTTTTTACGTAGGTGTGTTGACCTCGTGGAGGCTTTCACATTTTGTTACCTGAGCCAGCTTTCTAGTTCGGGAGATTTGAAAAGTCCGCTCATACAGGGAGCGGCAGAGTCTCGGATACCGAACGGGGGATAAATTGGGTTTGATTGCTCCCCGAAAAGCCTCCCCACTTGTAAGAGATTATTAAATGACTTGTTTTTCTTTCGATTGTGACCGTCGTGAGGAAGTTATTCCGGCAAACATCCTTTGCAGATCTACATAATTTGGGAATTAAAATCCCCTTGTAAATAGCCGTAGTTAATCAAGAATAAAAGAAATTTCCAATTTTATCTTTGACTGTGATCCATTCTTCACGTAAACTCTCACTCGAGAATATTGAAGTCGTCACAGTATAAATTTAATTTTTTTTACTTAAAATGACATTTTAAATTTTGTACCTATTGGAGTGCCGTAACTCATGAAATCAAAGTGGACTGTACGAAAAAATTAACACAAAAAATTAATTCCATCAGAGAACCTTTATTGGGACACCACACACCACCTCTCCGTTACAAGTTCACGTCAGTACTGGTCTTTTCCCCGCTCTATGACCCCTTCAAGTGCGACCTTGTCGACCTTGACAGGGGTCAAGGGACAACAAAAGGTGAGAAGGGTCAGTAGCTGATAAGGGAGAAATTCGCTGATATGCAACTCAGAAATTACGACAAAACACCTATATTTCTTATGTTACGCCTGATAAATTCAATTTGAATAGTCTTGTATAATTTTTCTCAAAAATTAAAATTATCTAATATGATTTGAAGAGCAAAATCTGAAACGAAAAGTGAAATCATATAACACAGGAAAATTCTTTTCTTATATGACCTAACATTATCATAAATGAATTTATTTTATTTTTATATTTAAAGTTTCATTTTTATTCTAACGTACAATTAACAAAAGGATTTAAACATCTAAAATATGTTCCTCTAAAACAACTTCACAACATATATTGTTACACGTTCAAAAAACTGAATGAAGGAGTACTGCTTATGTTTACCTTGTACAAACTTTTGTACTCATATTTTTATTTAGGATTTAAACATTTTGCTTAACACAGGGAACAATAGAAGAAATTTTCCGGAACTGACAAGAAAGAAATATAACTCCTAAACTTAAAAAAATTCTTTTAAAACTTTTATAACACCATTTTGTGTATTACAATAACGGCACAAGTGTCTTCGCTGCGATTTGTTAACAGCCAACGGAAGTTTAGTCAGCAAACCATTTGTCAATGACTAAACAACAATGAAGTAACGTTAATGACAACAAACTTTTGTCTAATATTCTGCAAAAATGTTTACAAAAGTTTAGAAAAATCGAACATGAATTATGGCTGAACTCATTATTTTTTTAAAAACTTTCTTGCTGTTAAGTAATGAAAAAGTAAGAAAAAAATTTAATCAAGTACCCATTTTAGTAACAATGAAATCTACATAATTATTTTTTTAAATTTATTTAACTACCTTTTAATTATACTTTAAAAAAAGTCGAAATGCAAATTTCTTCTTTAGTATACTTTAAGAGTTTTACTCTTAAATGGAATTTTTAAAAGGAAATAAATTTTCATGACTTCGTTTGTGAGACACATGACTATGCCATGTATTTGACAAAAATAGAATCTATAAAAAAATTATATAAAGTTCAGATCATATATAAAGTTTAAAGCTTCACAATTTTTTTATCATTTAAATTTTAATTAATAGAGAAAGAAAAAATCGATAGAAAATTGTTTTGACATCTTTCAGGCTCATAGCTTATGAATTTCCATATGTTATCAATTTTTAATTTAAAAAGTAATCTAAGAATTTTTAATCTCAAAAGAGATAAATATTTTAAGCACATGAACACTTTATTTTTTTAAATATTTAAAAATGTAAATATGTAATCAATCACATGAGACATGTTTTCTTTAGATTAAAAAAAAACATTTTTAAATTAAAAGTAGGCAAGTAAACGTTTTTAATCAGTTTAATTTTATAAAAAAGCTTTTATTAGTTTTTCATGCGCATAACTATTTTATTTTTTATTTAGATCCATGCGTAAGCACTAATTTGTTAAAGTGTTTTTAACAATTGTTGTTTCGAAATTAAAACCATGCTAGTGTGTTTTTTAAATTTTACTTTTACACGATAACCTGATCTTTTTAAAATGCTCACGACATCATCTTTAAGGTACGTTTTGCTTCGTAGAACGATGGGTTTCTATTTATTCATCTTTAAATCTGTCACCTTGATACGCAGGCGACAAACGTTTAACCCCTGCTTAACTAATCGCCCCCCCCCTAAAAGTGGGGTCTAAAGAGGGTTAGGCCTTAGGTAGAAGCCCCCTAAACTTCTAAAATTGATCAGGACACCATAAGTAAGGCATTTGTTCTCTCATGGAATCAACTTTAGTATTCCGTCATTTTCAAATCTATCGTTTTTAAGTAAGGTCTAAACGTTTGGTATAAATTAGTCAAATTCTAAAATCCAAAGTGTCAAATAAACTTAAGATACTTTGAGATTTGCCCCAATCCATAAAATAACTGAATTTTAGTAAATAATAAGCATTTATTTCTAACAATATATTGGATTTTAAAACCAATTCTTTGGACACAATACATATTAGTTCTAAAAGTTCGTAAGTTAATTATAATACAACTTAATATCGTCATATTGAATGAAATTCCGAAGGCACACAATATAATCAGTATGTTAAGATATATATATATATATATATATATATATATATATATATATGTGTGTGTGTGTGTGTGTGTGTGTGTGTGTGTGTGTGTGTGTGTGTGTGTGTGTGTTTGTGTGTGTGTAATATATCAAAATTATTTAACTTTATTACGTCGTTAAAAACCTCCACTCTCCCTTTCTAATTCCTTAAAATATTTTTTCTAGCCTCTAAATGTTTTAATAAAAGCAGTGTCTTCGACTTAAAATTCTTTCGATACAATTCCCAAAGCTTTGTATCCTGTAGATATAAATTTTCTGTCTTTTCAACACGTTTTCCAGCTGTTACCGGCAAATTATCCCGAGTTAATTCGATGAGTAAGTTTCTTGGAAAAAAAAGTTTCTAGGAAAATTCTTTCTGTCTTCGCTCTTGGGTGCACCTCTGTTCAAGTAGAGGGATTTTTGTATCTTTCTCTCTTGTTTGTCGCTGACTAGTAAAGATGTCCTTTATTAACAGCTCTAAAATAAAGTTTAATTAGACTTGTGCCGTTCTCTTCAAGATGCCAGACTGCATCGTTCGTTATTACTGCTAGCTGGATTAACTTTCTCTTTGCCTAGTAGCTCAAACAAATAACAATAATAGGGGCTATCACGTGACCAGCAGTTCTACAAGTATTGGATTATATATATATATATATATATATATATATATATATATATATATATATATATATATATATATATATATATATATGAGTTTTACTGTTTGTATTGTTGTACCATTAATGTATCATACATTAATGCAATTGTGAATATTTAGGGATTTACGTTAGATAGCAAATAAATGTATGCATATTTGTATTAATATCATATAAAAATTTTCGAAACACACGGAAACGAATATGCTCCATAAATATTTTGGGTTTTCTTTTTCTCTATTTCATTTATATTGTATATTTTATATCTATGACATTACTTTTATTTATATAATAACTTTTTGTTTAATTCTCACAGGTCTGATCTCAACGGAATGACAATAAGCAATGTGTGAACGTGGTCATTATTATAGACCATATTTGGATTTACTTGACTTCACGTAAAACATTTTCTAATTTTCTTCCATTTGTGATGTGGTGCAAATATTTCTAAATGGTGCCCATTCTAGAAAGACTACTCAATGCGTTTCTATTCCTCATTTGAAATCGAACCCTTTCATGAATGTTTCCATGGTGTTTCGAAGGAGCATAATACGTGTTTACATTTGCACTATATTTTAAAAGTTTTTTACTGTATGATTTTCTTGTGATGATTATTGTAAGGAAATTTGTAATTTATTATCTGTAACCCTTTTCTTAAATGTGTTACGTCAATTAAATTTTCACTGAGAAACTTATGAGGTATGTATTATTTCTCTACTATTACATTCACCTAAATGACTACTTTAAATTCTAAACAATTATATTCATTTTTTAAATAAAAAATAGATTTACTTTAATTTGATTTGCCTATATATGGACTTTAATACTACTGCACCTTTAGATGATTGAGAATGGAGTTTATACGTGTCAAACTTTGAATAAATCACTCAACTGTTCTTTCTCCATTGCCTGTGATGCCCGAAATCAGTTCGGGCAACTCAAATACGCCAATTTTGGAAAACCCGATCTCAGTTCGGGTAAGAGAAAAAAATAGTATTTCAATTCTGAAAAATCTGAAATCGGTTTGTAAAATGCATAATATTTAGTATTCAATTTTTCCAATAGATAGAGATACTTTCCCATGGAAAATTCGGCAGTTGTACACATGTGTCGCTATTTCTCGGACACTGTAAAGGATTTATGAAATTCGAAGGAGTCTGAAGGACATGGAATTCCTGACAGGGGATAGAGATAATAGTATTGTTGATTAAGCTTATTATATTTATATAGAAAATTATATCATTTGATTAATTTTAAAGTAAATTTAGAAAAATGACTGTAATATATAAGCATTTCTCATATATTGAAAATAATAGTTATTTCTTTTAAAATTCTGGTTTTAGTCAAAAATATTCTATTTCTAACATTCTGATGATAATAACGAACAATATTAAAGAGAAATAATTTTTTCCAATTTTTGTGCTTTTTCTCAAATATATTCCACAATCTACTGGTTAATGTTTTAATATAATGTGACTTGATATCTTACCAAAAGCAATCAAATATGTATTTAAATTAAGTGACCCTTATTTTCCAAAAAGTTTAGCCTTAAAAATTTGATATCAATTAAGATCCAGAGGCATTTTAATGATTTAAAATAACTCTGTCTTTAATAGCAGAGCAGGACTTTAAAGAAATATCTCATCTTTTGATACGTTCTCCGAACCGGGATATTAATCATGAAAATGGAATTGTTCTTCCTGTCATTAGTGTGAATTTTAAAGCTGTAAGCCTTAATTGAACAAACCTGCATAAAAATGGCACAGGTAAAAACGTTCGAAGTCAAAAGCGTCCCTGAAATTCTAACTCATTCGTGCCATTTTCGAGAAAGAAGAAATTACGATATCAAATAATCTTATTATGCCTTCATTAAGAACTTCATGTAAATTATTAGAATATTCCTTTTTGAAACATCTTGTAAACTTTATTCATGCATGTCTCTTAAATTAGATTCTTATAATATTACATAGAAATATTCCTCCCCAAATTTTTTTTTCCAAGAACATGCAACATATGCGTCTTATAAATGTACTGAAACTAATCTCATTTAAGAATCGTTAGGTATAAATACAATAAAATGTCTTTGTAAAAATCTACTTAATGAAAAGTCCTTCACTCGATAGTAAATTTTTGACTTTTTTCATTTATATTGTTAACATTAAATATATTGATTTCAATTTTTATTACGTTTAATTTTATTCAGTTTCAAAATCCATAATATTTCACTGATGCGTATTTTAACTGAATTTTACTTCTAAATATTTCCAGAATAAATAAGTACAGTAGTTTTTGTGGTTTAGTAATTTTTTGTCTTTCAATTTTACAACTACTAATAATTGAACTGTTCAATTTTACACACACACACACACACACACACACACACACACACACACACACATATATATATATATATATATATATATATATATATATATATATATATATATATATATATATATATATATATATATATATATATATATATATATATATATATATATATATATATATATATATATATATATATATATATGTTGTCACGAAGATTCGAATGGACACACCGTTTAACATTAAAAACGAATTTGTTGAAGCTAATTAGCAACTCACAACTTTACAAGATCGAGAAGTTGCTTACAACTAGAGGGTATCGCCTTTTATACCCGAACAATATTCGAGAAATAACTAATTTACATATTAAAGAAATATCTAGAATATTCAAGAACATACGGAAACAATAAATACCACTTTTAAATTAAAAATCCTTAATTATTATAAACCGCCGTCAAGCATCGAACCCATAATCTTCGGGTCTGGATCGCTTGATTTGATCATTTGGCCACTGAGCCCGTTTGCTAAGCTTCTTCATGCGGCATTGCTCCTTTCTCAAAAAGACAGCTTCTAGCTGCTATTTAGATTTGGAGCGTGCCAAAGGTCCCTTGTAAATTTCATTTGCCTTCTCTTCCGGAATAACGATATCAGGATTTCCTGTATCTTCAGTTTCGGTCTGCTTCGTCGGATGATGGTACGGCTTCCTACGTAAAAAATGGACAACGTCTTTTGGTTTTCTTTTTCGGGAGGCAGGATCGAAATCTTGCACTTCATAGGTAACGTCGGATAAACGGCGCAACACTTGATAGGGACCAAAATACCTCCTTAAGAGCTTCTCTGAAAGACCGACATTCTGACCGGAATATAAACCCATACGAGGTCTCCAGGACTATAAGACACCACTCGGTGTTTAGAATCATAACGTCGACGGTCTTTATCTTAAGTTCTCAGAGTATGCGTTCGAGCCAACTGTCTCGATTCCTGTGCTCTGGAAATAGTCTTGGCTATCTAATCGTTAGTTGCTTCATCAGGGCAGAATGGAAACATCGCGTCCGGCGTCGTTTCGGCTCCATGGGCTAGGCAGAACGGTGTGAATCCTGTTGTCTCCTGCTTAGCAGTGTTATAGGCGAACGTCACAAATTGTAGAATTTCGTACCAGTTTTTCTGTTCGGTGTCAACATACATGAACAGCATATCGACTAGTGTTTTGTTAAGGCGCTCCGTCAAACCATTTGTCTGGGGATGATAGGCCTTCGTCATGCAATGATCGATATTGCACAATTCGACAAGAGCGGAAATAAGTCTAGATTGATAAACGGCACCACAATCTGTAATAATGACTCGAGGAGTTCCATGATTTAGAAGAATCTCTTCGAGCAGTAACTTGGCTACTTCTTCAGTTTCAGCAGTTGGTAAGGCTTTAGTTATTGCATAACATGTACAATAATCGATGCAGACTGCGATCTATTTATTACCATGCGCAGATTTGGGAAATCTCCCAAGCAGATCTATCCCAATTCGATGAAAAGGAGTGACAGCAGGAGGGATAGAAACCAGGCGTCCAGGTGGTAGTTGTGGACTGATTTTTTCCTTTGGCATTCTCGGCAGTGCATCACATATCTAACAACATTTCGGTATATCCCCGGCCAATAAAATCTTTTCCGTATCCTGTCGTACGTTTTTGCAAAGCCAAGATGCCCTGCGGTAGGCGCGTCGTGAAAATGTTTAAGTATGTCTGCACGTAGCTGTTTGGGAATGACGGGCAACCATGTCTTTCCAGCTGGATTAAAATTCTTTCTGCATAGGACTCCACCAATTAACTCAAATTGCCTTTCGGTGGATGAGCCGATCTTAGGAAGGATCATTTTTGCTATGTCTGAATTTTTCTTCTACTCGACAGCGAGGTCTATACTCGTGGTTACGGATAAAAATTGATCTTGCGTCTCAGTCTCTTCGTCTACTGGATTCCTTGAGAGAGCGTCGGCATCGTTATGATTCTTACCCGATTTGTATTTTACTGAAAAATTATGTTCTTGGAATCTAAGATCCCACCTTGCCAGTGTGCTTGAGGGATCCTTGAGATTCATAAACCAGCACAATGAATGGGGATCTGTCACAACCGTAAAATGTCTTCCAAACAGGTATGGCCGGAATATATTGATAGCCCATACGACGGCAAGGCATTCCCGTTCTGTAGTAGAATAATTTTTTTCGGCGTTTGTCAGGGTCCTAGAGGCGTACGCTATGACCTTTTTGACTTCGTTCTGAATTTGAACCAGAACTGCTCCAATACCATATCCGCTGGCGTCTGTATGAATTTCTGTAGGGCATCTTTCGTCGAATATCCCCAATACTGGATCAGATGTAAGCGCCTTCTTCAGGTTGTCAAAATCCTCTACCTCGTTAGAACTCCAATGAAATTTCGCATCGTCTTTTAACTGCACTTGCAGGGGCTCGGCGAGATAGCAAAAGCCTTTAATGAACCTACTAAAGTATGAACAAAGCCCAAGAAAGCTTCGTTCGTCATTAAGTTCTGCGGAGTAGGGAAATTGGTCACGGCTTTCACTTTGACAGGATCTGGACGGACACCGCTACTGGAAACGAGGTGGCCTAGGATTTTTATTTCTTGAGCAGCAAAAAGTCACTTCTTGCGGTTAAGTATGAGTCCAGCTTCTTGAATGCATTTCAGAAATATCCTTAATCGGATAAGGTGATCTTCGTAACTTTCTGAGAAAACTACTATGCCGTCTAAGTAACACTGGCACATAGTCCATTTGAGATGGCGTAACAAATTGTCAATCATTCTTTCAAAAGTCGCCGGTGCATTGCAAACGGCATGACTTTAAATTCGTATAAGCCTTCTGGAGAAATAAATGCCGTCTTTTCACGATCCGCTTCATCCACTTATATCTTCCAGTAACCAGATCGGAGATCCATGGAAGAAAAGAACTTGGCACCTTTTAAACAATCTAGAGTATCGTCAATACGGGGCAGAGGATAAACATGCTTCTTCGTTATTCTATTCAGTTTGCGATAGTCCACACAAAAAGCTTAAATCTTTTTTTCTTATGAGTACGGCGGGAGATGACCACGGAATACCTTGGTCAAGCATTTTCTGAACTTCTTCTCTAATTATGCGTTTTTCAGTCGGTGAAACTCGGATCCTGCAGAGTACTTGTACTTTTTCTTGTGTCCGCAATCTCGAATATATGCCCGTCATCCAGGAGCTCAGCTTCGCCTACGTACAACCCTTTAGGTATAACTTGATCGTTGGCCTGCATGTTGGCAATCCAAATTCCACTTCGTCCATTACGGTACAAGGATACCATTGATGGTATAGCAAGATTTCTTTCTTGCAGCAAGTGTCTATTGCCGTCCACTATTACGCTTAGGTTTCTTCCGACATCTAGTCCTGATGCTGATATTCTTGTCAATGAGCATGGCGTAAGCTTGTAGTCCTTTGTTGCAGTCACCTTCAAAACGTCTAATGTCGTGGTTTCTTGGCCAGTACCTTCTAACAACAGTTCACTTCGGCCACAGTCTATCACCGCTTCAGAAACTTTCAAAACGTCCCATCCGAGGATTACGTCGTGAAAATAATGCTGTAGAACGATGAATTCAACAAGCAGCTCTCGTCTATTTATAACGACACGCAGAACACATTTTCTCAATGACCTAACAAAATTGCAATTAGCGACTTTCAACATAGTGTTCTTGACATCAGCAAACATAACTTTCTTTAAAGATCGACGAAACTTATCGGAGATGACAGAAAATGAGGCTCCAGAATCTACTAGAGCACGGATCGGCTTATTATCTACCAGAACGTCGAGGTGGTTTCCCGTCATCCTTGCGGCCGATGAAGGATTTTCATTACATGCGGCCTTACCTCCTCGAAAGGTTGCTCTGCTTAGTTTTCCCCGTTTCTGCGGCTTGGAGATTGATCTGGTTAACGATATGGCGACAGCGCTTGGGAACGACGGGTTGGTGATCGGCGTCTAGTAGGACTAGGAAAAGAGCGGCGTTCGGGGCTTGGTCGCGAAACTCAGCGTCAGTGTCATCGAAGTTCTGTTGGCGGGCTCGATAATCGTTAAGATTGGCTTTCCTCTCATGGCAATAGCGTACGACGTGTCCAAGGCGTCCACAGTGGAAACAAACTGGTCTGTTGTAGGTCGTTCTCCATAGGTCCGTTTTCCTGGGCTGCGGTGTTGATCTCTGAACAGGGCTTCTAGATTTCCTCGTCACAGCTGTATACATGAAACGTCTTTGGGCGTCTGCGGACTTTGCGACAACTGGCGCCAAAGCTCTTTCGACTTCGTCTTGGATGACGGTCTGTAGCTGCTGGGAATAGGGGACCGGAAATTCGTCTACTTGATTAACTATTTGATTAACCGCTTCACGCACAATTCTGCGAATAAGAGACACTAAATCTGACTCGTCCTCCACGGCTACAACTGGTACGACGTTTGGTAGTCTCTGAAATCTTGGACCAATTCGTTTTTCCTCATGTCTTCAATGTAGTTGCACCACTTGATGAAGTCAGCCGTAGTCTTCACTTCTTTCATTAAGAGCACTTGGTACATATCTTCAGCTACGCCTTTCATTAAGTGAGATACTTTTTCGTCGTCGGACATTGAAGGATTGACTACTTGACCTAACACACTCTGAATGTAGGACTGCGTACTATCTCCTGCCCTTTGAGCTCTACATTTCAGTTGTTCTTCAACCTTTTTTGTGTACTTGTAGCGATCATCCAAAAGTCCATTTCAACCCTTCTTTAATGCGCCCCAGGAGTCCAAAGCATCTTCGTTATTTATGTACCATTGCTTGGCCGTACCGTCTAGGAAAAAATAGACGTTTGCGAGACACATCATTTCATCCCATTTACTTTTAATTTTTAATACTAAAAAAATGTTTGTTCTAAACTTAAATTAAAATATATAAATTGAATTGACTATTCCTATCGACTCAGCTGGGGACATCTGCCACATAACACAAAATAATCCAGTGAAACAAAATTGATAAAACATAAGACTTAACAATGCCAAGAATACTTATCAGAACCCAATTATCTATATTTTTTCCAAAATACAATACAATATCTTGATTTAAAAATCATAAGGTATTCATCCAACAAAGAAAATAGAAGAGAAAAATATAATCCGTGAAGCTTTGATATGTATACAGAGAGAGAGACATAGATAGATATATGGATGGAAAGGTATATAAATAGATAGATGGATAGAGAGGTAGATAAATATATATAGAGAAAGATAATAGATTGGTAGATAAATAAATTGATAGATAGATGGATAGATAAGTATAGTAATAGATAGATATATGGATATATAGGTGTATATATATATATATATATATTATAATTATATATATATATTTATATATATATATATATATATATATATATATATATATATATATATATATATATATATATATATATATATATATATATATATATATATATATATATATGGATAGATAGGTAGATAAATATATAGATACATATAGTTTTAGACATACATAATCATTTGTTTTATAATGTTGTTTTCTATACAGAGCTGTATAAAAATATTATTTTTTTATTCAATTTTCTTTTCATTGCATTTATCTCATTGATATAATTTTAATTATTAGGAAAATAATTTTAGAGATACATTTCCAAATTTAGGTTTTTAACGACATTCGTATGCTATTTTTTTGCACCAATTCCTAGTCCAGCAAAATTTTTAACTTTATCTTTGATTCTCAAACGTGCGATATTTTTTTCTACTATTTTTCTTATGGTTTTATGATTTGCTACATAAGGGTTCAGAGGATAGAGACCTTATTCTTAAAGCAGATTCCGAATGTCTCCGAATATATGTATATATATATATATATATATATATATATATATATATATATATATATATATATATATATATATATATATATATATATATATATATATATATATATATATATATATATATATATATATACGTATATGTGTGTGTGTGCGTATGTTAATCATGATATAAATTGGGCCTATTATGAACTGTAAACGTGAAGGCATAGAATATACCGTTTTTAAGTTGTTCTACTATTAATATTACGGAATATTCATTGCACATCACTCTGTGTTAACAGAGGATTCATCAATTAGGCGGTATAGTTATCAACCAGACTTTTCCCAAGATACACTTCATCATTTTTGCAGGCTTATAAATCACTTCACAATCATCTTCACGTACAAAATACAGGAAATTTCGAGAAGCTGGCATTTTCCTTTCTCATTAATCATCCGTGCTTCAGGTGCACTTAATAAATTAATACTTGTAAGATAAGTATGTCTGAAAATTCATCATATTGGATTTCAGTAGAAACTTATGAATTGAAAAAGAAACATTTCGTAGGAAAAAAGTTGAAATTTAAAATGTGGTTACACTTGGTGTTCTAACGCATTTGTTGTTGGATAAACGCTTTTAAAACTTCGATAAAATAGCTTTTATGTATATTTTAAAGTTTGGAAGATTTTTACAAATCGGAATACAAATTTTCTTCTAATTATATTTACGTTTAAGTAAATATATTCCGATATCTGTTAATAATATGTTTCAACGACGTCTTTAAACAGGTTTTCATACTATGAAATACCAAAACAACACCCTTTACTATCCCATGTGATCAGCTGTCAACGTAAATATACGTTATATTTTGTTATCGTACTATAGAGAATCCTGAATACATTTTAATATTAGTATATACCATGTAATTATATACAAAATTCAGATTCAAATTTCATGACTATATGGTAAACTGTATAATTTTGTAATTATTTACACCTTATGTACTGCATTATATATATATATATATATATATATATATATATATATATATATATATATATATATATATATATATGAAATTATATCTATATATATGTCTATATATGGGAAACGATGAGAGTTTAAGGCATGGAAGAAACATTTGATTTTGATATTTAAAAACTTCATTCTTGTAATGCTTCTGTCCATAGCTATGTCATTTAGAAATCCTTTGTTCTAATAATTTTCCAAGACATCCGTCGAGGATGTTATCAGCCCGAGTTCCCACTCAGAACTGTCTCTTTTGGTTTTTCTGCCGAAGTAAAATTTCTATGTCTAAATCGCGTCAGCTTTTTTTACTCTGTATAGTTCCGCTTGAGGGTGTGTCTTTCTGCTATTACGCTATCGTTAATGAGT
>CM063500.1:4409472-4499472 GCA_032207245.1 Pardosa pseudoannulata | reverse complement strand
ATTAGAAAGTTTTGAATCAAGAAAGTGTGGGGAATTTTAAACATTTATTTTAATTTTTTAACAGTTAAAGTTGCTTTCATAAACTTCAAATGCGTTTTTCTCAGAAAGGTATTTTTAATAAAATGTTGAAACTTGAAATGTGATTCCTCAAAATGTTCTTAAAATATGTTGTTGAAAATTATTATGAATGCTTTTGATAGTATTTACTTGTGAAAGACCTAATAGCTTTAAATTTGTATAATTTTTAATGATATTTCCCTCATAGTTAGATATAAAGGTCATGAAAATTCGTTAAAAATTCAATGTGTATGATTTTGAAGGACCAAAATGTTTTACCACATGTAAATTAAGCATAGATTTTAGATGATTCACTAGTCCAGTGTATAGGAAATGTTTGCATCAAATTATATTTAAAAAAATTTAATTTATTAAAAAATTAGAACTTTTGACAAAACCCGATTTTTTTTTACTAAATTTTCCTCATTAATTAGACATTTTTTAAAAACTTCTCCAGGAATAAATTTTTAAGTACAATTCTCTATGATAATAATAAAAATAAATCTAAAAATGTAAAAACATGAACTAGTTTTTACGTTTAAAGGGAAAAGTTCTTCGAACGTAGACGTTTACCTTAAGAAACATACCACTGGGAAAGTTCGTTGTACTCTTAGAGCTTCATCAATGTTGAAGACGTTTACTTTAGTGTTTCCCGATAAAAATCTATAAACATCGATGCAATACCAGTTTGCAGATACTCACTTAAGACATTTTATTTTCTTTAGTATTCCGTTTTGATCAAAAATTCGCTCTAATATACTTTCAGATCACGTCTTCAGTCTTCCTGAAAATGCACAATGGGATTTCCACGTATTTAAATTTCTTAAATCTTATTTCTTTGAAAAATCGAGTTAAATTTCTTTTTTCCTCGAGAATCTCTTTAAATATATCTGAAAGAAGTTTCTTAAAACAAAAAAAATTCGTATTTGTTTATAAAAGAAGAAAGTACAACTTAGTTTTTTGTTCACATACTTGATTTTTTAAGGCATTCCTCTTCAAGATTTCAATTCTTTAAATAGTTCAAACCCGTTTCAAATACATTATACACCAGATTTCTATTCCCGAGATCTTTGGAACGTATATCAAGCGTAAATTTAAAATCATTAACCATGAAATTACTTATTTTTTAGCTTTCAGTGAAGAAATTCGGGAGAAATGTGCCTGCTTGTGATATAAGGATAAGTAACTTATTGTGTGTTTGACAAAAAAGTAAGCCATTCTGCGTAAGTGTTTTAAGCTTCAGACATGCATTAGCATCAATTTATTATTCTACAAAATTGTCTTTTAAAGCAGCTGTATCAAATTATTTAAGTTTTCATGAATATTTTTGTGTTCTTGATACTTTTCACTTTTTTATTACGTATTAAACAGAAAGACTTTTGTTATTTTTAAAGATTGCATTACTTAAGTATAGCTTAACATCATAAGAGGGAATATTCGAGATAGGTTCGTATTTTCAAACGAAAACCTTAATTTAATATTTATGCAGGGGACAATTTAATCAGCAGATTAATATGATTATATATAAGGAATAAAAAGTATTACATTAGAAATAGCAAATATGGCGAATTTATTGATAGATTTATTTAGAAAAATAATATATTGAATCGTAATATACATTTTAGTTAGTTTAGTAAAAAATAGAAAGTAATAAGAAAATATGAGGATACATATGAGTAACATGATTTAAAACTTTCAGTTAATAAAAATTAAAAATTGCAGAAATTTTAATACATTGACAAAATAATTTTTGTTTTATAACTTTAAAGTCTATAAATTATAAATGTATATTTGTTTTTTATATAAATCCACAACATTTAGTCGCATAGCCATTGTAAACTGAGGGATGTGTGGAATAAAACCTTTGTAAGGGATGGCTTGCCTTAACAGCAACTGAAAGACTCTCTGAAAAATAAACTTTGTTTTGTGTGGAGACAAAGTAGTTATTTTCATAGTCACGATAGCCAGACTTTGTGTGTCCAACAGGTAGCGGCATCGGAACAAAAGGCTGCAGACAGCCGGCCCAGGCAGACACCCAAAAGGATGATCATCGGTTGCGCGAGTCTTCAAAGCAGTCGAGTGACGTTAGATCTTTCGCCTACACGAAATTCAGGAGACGCCCATGTTTGCAGCCGGAGATTATCTAGCCCAGGAAATCAAGTCCGTTGAAGATAAGATCATCCCCAGATGATCCAATGAAGAAATTGTGAGTGAGGCCCCCTCTCTTAGAGACCCCTCCCGTAGAAAGCAGAGGACTGATTTTTTAATAGTCAGCTAGTTTGTTAGCGAGAAGCCAGTTAATAATGAGGACGCCTTGAATCCCATCTCGATTCAACTCTCCATCGTAGAATTTTCTTAGTGATAATCCCAACTTGGGATAATCTCGAACAGAGATTGTTAGCTATACCCTGTGTATGGGGTTTTTTTTTCTAATCCGTTTCATCTTCAGGATCGATTCAAACTATATTCCTCCTAGGAATCCTTTACTTTATTTTTTATCTTCTTCGAAGATATCAATCATTGCAACTTCAAAATTCCCTCGTCTAATTGAGATTACATTTCAGTGTTGTGCTGTCATCTCAATTTATTACCGAGAACTATTAGCGCAAAGCTACTACGAATTGTTTTCTTCCTTCGGTTCTCAAACTTTTAATCAGTAATAAATTGTACGTCTCTATTCAGGCCTACGCCTATTATATCGCAAAAGTAATTGTAAACTGTAATTGTATTATTTGTAAATGGAAGTGAATATATAGCTGCAAGGTGTAAATAATAATAAATAATATAATAATACAAGTATAAATTATTTAATCAAGAAACACATGCTACTTCATTATGTCACATGAAAGAGGGGCCGGATACGTCACACCATCCAAATTTAGGCAGAAATTTTTTATATCAATAAAAGGTTACTGCATATAAACAGACACATCCGTGACCTAGTGAAATCTGTTATATATATGTAAAAATGGGTAACCAACCTGTCCCGAATTTTGTACGGTAAATCCTCTTTTGAATTTAGGTCTATTATTTTTCTCAGCCAGGGCATACTGGGCTGCCAAGAGTCCACTAAACATCTGACATGAAGAAACTCATCAGTCGTCGTGGCCGAATATAATTTTTATTTCATTTCAAGATAGGACAAAATTCAGAGGCATATGAACCGGACAGAGTCAGGAGGCTCTCTCTAATGCAAACCTTTTGCGAGAGAATACCAAATATCGTGTGGGATTTTAGTGTAGTGGGAAAATGCCGAGGACACAGGTAATTGCTTAGAGAGAGTAACCTTTCATTAGAGACATCTGCCCAAGTGTGGCGTTTCAGATGAGTATTATTGCTGATCGTTACAGATTTTCTCTGGAGAGTTATTACTTCCTCATTAAAATGCCGGCAATATCATTTTTTGTTTAGGAATCAAAGAAAGAATTTCGGGGTAATCCGGAAGGAATGAAAACATCCTCGTTTAAATTGGATAGCTGGGAAATATGGTTAATATAAAGTGGAGAAATTAAAATTTAGAATAATGAATGGGAAAAGGGATCATTTTGAATAGGCTTTAGGACTTAGATATTGATATTATTACATATATAACTATATATATATCAAATTTAAAAATGGTATTTCTGAATTAAGTGAGTTATCATAAAAATAGTTGGAACTATTTAACGATAATGCAATAGCAGAAAGACACACTCTCGAGTGGAACTATACACAGTAAAGAAGCTGACACGGAAGTAGACAAGAGGAATTTGTTTAGGTAGAAAGCTAAACAAGACACTTCTACGATGGAAATTGGTCTGTTAACATCCTCCACTTTTGTCGTCGTAAAATGTTAACAAAGGATATCTAATGACGTAGCCATAGACAAAATGATTATACTTTAAAGGATAATATATACAGTACATAAATATAAGGTGTGTTTTATTCATTTTGCTTTGAAATTTAGTACGTGTAAATTAAAGGGGAAGCGGGTAAATTTATCTAATTTTGCATATCGTTTATTGTTACCAATCGGTTATTGTTATCAAAATCACGGTGTCCCAAACTGATCTCATTACGCAGAGTCCCTGTATTTTTTAAATTCCTTGCAGAAGTGCGGAAAGGAGAACAAAATAAAGAGGCTCCGGTGTCCAAAATAGTAAAGGACGTTCTAATATTAATTGTGTAATGTTAATTGTGTTATTTTAATATATTTACAAATTTCCTATTTTAATGTCTTTAATATGAATCGTCATGTGTGAAATGCATTATGTATCTTCTTAGTGTATCCACAAAAGGGAATCTAACTTTCGTAACTTTATAATGATCAACTGTACTTAACTTTCGTTTTTACTAGATTATTCATTAATTTTTAGTAACTTTATTGAGAACAGTTCAATTTGTATTAGATGTGACGTCATCTGAATGCTATTAAAAATGTTTGTCCTTGCCTGCAAGTATCTTCACACTTTGAAAACGGCAAAGACTTTGCGTTCCGTAAATGTGATGTCCATTGATTTGAAAAACATTAGAAAACTATTTTTTATAAAGTCTGTTCTTTTGTGACCGTAACTAACCATAATATCAGAGCTGTGAACGGTAATATTTTTCGTTCCGGTCCAACTAAAAATATATATATCGGTTTAATTCCGAGTTTTTTCCACCAAAATTAACGATTTTCGGTTCAGTTTAGAATGAAAAATTTTATTTATGTATATTTTTATTTGTAAAAAAGATGTAATTTATAATAAAAAATATACTTTTTTGAAATTTAAAAGATTTTATTCTTATTTTAATTGAAAAGCTATGTGAATTATACAATTCAGCAATAGTATAAGTTTAATAAAAGAAAAACGAAAATTGGTTTATAAATTTTATTTATTCAGGTTTATTTCTATAGAATAATGTAATCTAATGTAATTCTTCTGACCTATGGTTCATTTTCTAAATAAAAATTCAAAGTATATTGTTTTTCCGAAAATATAAATAAGACATATTTCTGCTATAATACTTAGTATTAAAAATATTTATAGTAACATTTAAAAAAACATGACCCAAAATTAAATAAAAAAATTTAGATTGAGTTAATAATATTCAGCATGTACAATACCAGAGGGCAGTAGAAGACGGCTACAATTGATATTTTTATCTATTATCAAAATCACATTTGGCAACTGAGCATCCAACTGAATTAAATCTACTATCTACGAGTAGTTTCATGAGAAACTGAACCAGAAAAATACTAGTGAACAACAAATTAGAAAATAGAGAAGCGATGGACATGTAGTTGGTTTTTGAACGTTCGGTCTCACCTTTTTATCAACACGATTAGGATGATAATGGAACTTACTGCTTAAAGCCAATTCAGTACATACATGCTAGAGTGGGATTCGAACCCACAAACCTCGTAACCAAGATCAGCACCCTATCCATTTCACCATCATTCGTCGCAGCGTAATTTTAATTGATAATTAAATGATTGGTTTAAATAAAAAAGTACTGATAAGTTGGATACAGAACAAAATACTGAAGATATCGAACCGGAATAAACCGATATTTTATTCGTTTCAATTGTTTTCATTTGATCAAAAATACAATTTTTTCCGGTTTTCGGTTCAATTCGTTACGAATCATGCGTATATCAATCTAAGTAAACCAGTAATTTTATTTTTTTATTAAAATGTGCATTCTTCTTTAAGTGATTTTAAAGGCAATTTATGAATGAAACAAATGAGTAGACTAATATTACAGTTCTAATAACTTTAATAAACAAGCAAATATGGCATATTTTTCTGGTGAATTAAATTGGGAGTTCACTCGTTATGGCAGGTTGATTATGATTACGAACAATTTATCAATGAGCTTCTTAAAAAAATTGTAGACAGTCAAAACTTGAACAATTTTTTAATTATATATACAATTCTTATATTTTAAAGGATAATATATACAGTACATAAATATAAGGTTTGTTTTTTCATTTTCTTTTGAAATTTAGTACGTGTAAATTAAACGGGGGGATAAATTTATCTAATTTTGCATATCGTTTATTGTTATCAATCGGTTATTGTTATCAAAATCACGGTGTGCCAAACTGATCTCATTAAGCGAAGTCCCCTGTATTTTTTAAATTCCTTGCAGAAATGCGGAAAGGAGAACAAAATAAAGAGGCTCCGGTGTCGAATCGATAGTAAAGGACGTTCTAATGTTAATTGTGTAATGTTAATTGTGTTATTTTAATATATTTACAATTTTCCTATTTTAATTTCTTTATTATGAGTCGTCATGTGTCCGAAATGCATTATGTATCTTTCTTAGTGTTTCCACAAAAAGGGAATCTAACTTTCGTAACTTTATATTATGGTCAACTGTACTTAACTTTAGTTTTTACTACATTATTCCCATTAATTTTAGTAACTTTATTGAGAACAGTTCAATTTTATATTAGATGTGACATCATCTGAATGCTATTAAAATATGTTTGCCCTTGCCTGCATGTATCTTTCACACTTTAAAAACGACAAAGACTTTGTGTTCCGTAAATGTGATGTCCATTGATTTGAAAAACATTAGAAAACTATTTTTTATAAAGTCTGTTCTTTTTGTGACCTTAACTAACCCTAATATCAGAGCTGTGAACGGTAATATTTTTCGTTCCGGTCCAACTAAAAATATATATATCGGTTTAATTCCGGGTTTTTTCCACCAAAATTAACGATTTTCGGTTCAGTTTAGAATGAAAAATTTCATTTTATGTATATTTTTATTTGTAATAAAGATGTAATTCTATAATAAACAAAAAATATACTTCTTTTGAAAAAATATACTTCTTTATTCTAATTGAAAAGCTATGTGAATTTATACAATTCAGCAATAATATAAGTTTTAATAAAAGATAAACGAAAGGTGGTTTATAAATTATATTTATTGAGGTTTATTTCTATAGAATAATGTAATCTAATGTAATTTTTCTGACCTATGGTTCATTTTCTAAATAGAAATTTAAAGTATATTGTTTTTCCGAAAATATAAATGAGACATAATTCTGCTATAATACTTAGTATTAAAAATTATTTATAGTAACATTTAAAAAAAAACATGATCCAAAATTAAATAAAAAATTTTAGATTGAGTTAATAATATTCAGCATGTACAATACCAGAGGGCAGTAGAAAACAGCGACAATTGATATTTTTATCTATTATTAAAATCTCATTTGACAACTGAGCATCCAACTGAATTAAATCTACTATCTACGAGTAGTTTCATGAGAAACTGAATCAGAAAAGTACTAGTGAACAACAAATCAAGAAATAAAGACGCGATGGACATGTAGTTGGGTTTTGAACGTTTCGGTCTCACCTTTTTATCAACACGATGCGGATGATAATGGAACTTACTGCTTAAAGCCAATTCAGTACATACATGCTAGAGTGGGATTCGAACCCACAAACCTCGGTACCGACGATAAGCACCCTATTCATTTGACCATCATTCGTCGCAGCGTAATTTTAATGGGGATAATTAAATGATTGGCTTTAAATAAAAAAGTACTGATAAGTTGGATACAGGAACAAAATGACTGAAGATATATCGAACCGGAATAAACCGATTTGTTTTATTCGGTTCAGTTCCGGTTTTCATTCTGTCAAAAATAGCAATTTTTTCCGGTTTTCGGTTCAATCTCCGGTACGAATCTCTGCGTAATATTAATCAAAAGTAAACCAGTAATTTTAATTATTTTTATTAAAATGTGCATTCTTCTGTGTAAGTGATTTGCATAAAGGCAATTTATGAATAAAACAAATGAGTAGACTAATATTACAGTACATCTGAATTACTTTAATAAATCAAGCAATATTATGGCATGTTTTTTTCTGGTGAATTAAATTGGGAGTTCACTTAAATATAATTTGGCATTGCTGTACGTTTTAAACTTTTATACATGCCTTCCATAACCTAGCATGTAAGTACAACTAGTATAAAATAAATGTACAACAATTTGAAATTTTAGCAATAATATAATCTTTAATAAAAGAAAAACCAAAAATGTTTTATAAATTTTATTTATTCAGGATTATTTCTATAGCATAATGTAATCTGATGTAATTGTTCTGATCTATGGATCACTTTCTAAATAAAAATTCAAAGCATATTTTTTTCGAAAATACAAATGTGACATATTTCTGCTACAATACTTAGTATTAAACATTCTATATAGTAACATTAAAAAGAACATGGCCCAAAATTAAATAAAAAATGTAGATTGAGTTAATAAAACTTTTTCAGTATCAAAGAAGTGGAGTGGGTTAATAAATTTAAGCTGTCCACTACAGATGATGTTAAGAGATGACGCTTCACTGTATAAAATAAATGTAGATATATTTGAAATTTTACCAATAATATAAGTTTTACTACAATAAATACCAAAGGTGTTTTATAAATTTTATTTATTCAGCATTATTTCTATAGCATAATGTAATCTAATGTAATGTTTCTGACCTATGGTTCACTTTCTAAATAAAAATTCAAAGTATATTGTTTTTCCAAAAATACAACATATTTCTGTTATAATACTTAGTATCAAAAATTATATATGGAAACATTAAAAAGAACATGACCCAAAATTAAATAAAACTTTTTAGATAGAGTTAATAATATTTCTTCAGTATCAAAGAAGTGGAGGGGGTTAATAAATTTAAGCTGTCCACACCAGATGACGTTAAAAGATGACACTTCATACTGTTGGGACCTCAAAGAATGAAAGTTAAAGAAGAAAACTTTTGAGTTTTCTTCTGCCTTAAACTAGATTAAACCGAAAAATTGAGATATTAGAGAAATAGCCTTTTCTGTGTACTTGTAATGTAAAGGAAAGGCATCAGATTTCTATGTTAAACTTTTTTAATATGAATTTAGTGTATCAAGAACTTGATGATATGTATACACATTCGTCTTATTTCGAATGTAGAAAGTATACTTTTCTAGATAGATACCCAGATAGCATGCATACTGCAGCGAGTTTGATATTTTCTTGATAATATCTTGTCATAACAAATTTGATGCGATAAACTTGCAACAAAACTATTGCAAGTTGGACGGAACATACAGCTACCAATCCTTTGCAACGCTATTTTGCTATAAAACTGTGACAAATTTGTCATGACAACTTTGAAGCAAACGAAAATTCATAGACTTGCTACAGACTTATTTCAAATTTGCTGACTTGTCTTGCTGAACTTGTTGCAAGTTGCTGCAAACTAAACATGCTATCCGGGATAATGGTATGAAGAATATCAATTTTTTTGTTGAGGATTAACTAAAAAATATAGTTTCAATTCCAGTTTTTGTTCCACCAAAATTAACGGTTTTCGGTTTCCGAATGAAGAATCTTATTTTAATTATATTTTTATTTGTTATAAAAATATAGTTCTTTCAAAAACGAAACATATAATTCTTTCAAAATTTAGAAGATTTGTATTCTTTCAGCAAGTTTGATTTTTTTTCTTGGTAATATCTTGTCATTACAAATTTGACAAAACAAACTTGCAGCAACACTCCTGCAAGTTAGACGTAACATAAAGCGCCCACTCCTTACCAATTCTATTTTGATGCAAAACTGTGGCAACCTTGTCATAACAACCTTGAAGCAAGTGAAAATTCTTAGACTTAGCTGTAGTCTTGTTTCAAACTTGCAGACTTGTCATGCTGAACTTCTTGCAAGTTTGCTGCAAATTAAACTTGCTATCTGGGATAATAGTATTTACAATATCAAAGTTTTCGTTATCATTTTTTTTCGTTCCGGATCAACTAAAATATATATATTGGTTCAGTTCCGGTTTTTGTTTCGTCAAAAATAACGGTTTTCGGTTTCCGAATGGAAAATTTTATATTACGTATATTCTTGTTTGCAATAAAAATATAATTCTGTCATGAACAAAACACATAATTCTTTCAAAATTTAGAAGATTTGTATTCTTGCAGCCAGTTTGATATATTCTTGATATCTTGTCATAACAAATTTGACACTACAGACTTACAGCAAAACTCCTGCAAGTTACACGGAACATAAAGCGACCCCTCATTTCCAATGCTATTTTGCTGCAAAACTGTGGCAACCTTGTCATGACAACCTTGAAGTAAGTGAAAATTCTTAGACATGCTGCAGTCTAGTTTCAAACTTGCTGACTTGTCATGCTGAACTTCCAGCAAGGTTGATGCAAACTAAATTTGCTATCTAGGATAATGGTACGTAGAATATCCTTTATCTAAATTCACATTAAAAATACATTCAAAATAAAATATTCCTAAATAACTAAAATTACAATTTTTTTTTATCTGGGATCATTAAGACTAAACATGCCAACATACTAAACACGAAACACTAAACATGCCCATAAATATTACTGCCACAGCCACTAAAATAACAGTGTTTATATTTCCTGATTGAATGCATGAAATATGGATATTGGGTAGGGAATAAAAAAATAACTTTTATTACAGTTAATCAAAACTGTATATTGTCAAATTTTATGTATTACAAACACAAACAATAAGAATTTTTAATTCATTACCGATCGCATTTTTTACATGAACATTACCAATCATTTCACTGGTTATGATATGTTTAGTCTTATGAATTATACTCAAGGTTTTCACTTGCTTTGCCGCTGTGTTGCTTTTCGTTAACTGTAAAGTGCTATAAGCAGAACGGCTTATATTTTTTTAATTGTACTTAAAATATTTTGCTCACGTAATTCCATAACATAATTATTTTCTGCTAAGATAGAAGTTAAGAGAAAATCAGTTTTAAAATTACGTCTCAAAAATTTAATCATAATATTTGCTTATGCTGTAGATTACTAAAAAAATAAATTTTAATGTAAAAATCTCTTTCAAGATGAAATATTTCTCAGACTTTTAATAAATATACTAAAACGTATTTTTTTAATCTTTCTTTTTTATACAGCGATGAGACTATAAAAAGCTCCAAACAAATTATTTCATCAATTTCGTTTTTAAGCAATAGATGTTTCTAAGATATATTTTTTTAAATAATTCTTTAACTTTGACTCTCAACTCAAACTTCTGTATAAATATGTTTTTAAAAACAGATTATCAATTTAAAATATGAGATAAATATTAGAGTTTTAAACATTCCCCAAAAAATGTTTTACAAAGCTATCTCGTAAAGAGACCAAAAAGGTTTTTTAGAGACTACAGAGCTACCAGATATTCTCTCGTATTATTTGTACACTTATGTGTGCTTAAAAAAACTGTTTATTTTGTACTTTTAATGTACTAAGATTAATATTTGGAGTGTTTAATCTTGCTAATAACTGATTTCAAAGGCAAAAAAAAAAACAAAAACATTTAAGTGGTAATAAAAAACTTTTCACATTAGCTTTAAAATATTTTATTTTTAAAACATTTGTAAGTAAAGTCACATTTTTATTTAAATATGTACAAATACTACTTTGAATAATTCGTAATCATAGGATCGTATTTTAAAAAGACCAATTCAGAGTAGAAAATTTCACTTTTTACGACATTTGGATTATATAACATGTTTTTTGTGACTTCATTTTTCCATAAAATTCCTCAATCACGTTAAGAACTTTAGAGTAGTATTATATATTATGAGTTGAAGTATGAAAATTGAATTCCTTTTTTTAAAATCCCCTGGAAAGTAGGTGGAAAGTCTAGAAATTTCCAATACGTGGTTTTTAGTTAACTCTAATATAACTCTCTCTGGGGACGCTAAAAACGGAATAATTCCAAAAAATATAAAATTATTTTGACAGTTTTCTAACGAATGTAAAATGGAATGTTATAGTTCCATTCTAGCGAGAAATTAATGTTTATTTAAGGCAGTTTTAAAATCGATATGGCTATAAAACTATTTTTTCACAGAATATTTTTTAAAGATACTTCTTTTAAATCTAAAAAAAGGAAAAAAAATCACTTGCAGTATTAGGTTTAGTTTACATAAGCAGTACATACACATAAGAAGAAATCGATGCAAAAAAGTTTTTATGAATGATATAATTACAAATTTTTCATGAGTGTCGAGAATAACATATTAATAAGTTTATTATGTGTTTCATAATATTCGTTTAAATTCACTTTACTAGTATTATGTATGTTATTTTAGGCATGTAATAGAATATAAATTTGTAATGAGTATTGAGCATATTTCTCTAATTATAGTAATTCATTTATAAAGCTTCAAAATTGAAAATGCTCAACCGAGTCAACGCAATAGATGCAAATCAATGCATAGTAAAACTTTAACTTACGTTTTTTATATCTATTTGCTTTATGAATTTGAAATCTGACAGATGTAATATAGATGATAATGGAATTAGTTTAAAGAAGTTTTTTCCAGAGCTTCGAACAGAAACTCAATCGAAAGCCGGAAACTGAAAAAAAAACCATATTATGGTCGGAAAGAAAACCGGAACTCAACCTGAAAAAATATCGGTGTATTTCGGTTCCATATATCTTGAGTTTATGACTTCTCTGTAATTTGTTCGATAACATACTAATAAAAGATAAAAGATAAATAATACTAATAGAAAATAAAAGTAAATAAATTAAACGGACTAATAGAAAGATAGCATACTAATAGAAGGTAAACATACTAATAGAAGATAAATTTAAATAAAATGCAATAAAATGCATCTCTCTTTTTCAATGCTTATTTTTACGTGGTATTGAATTAGCTCAGTTTAAAATATCGCCAAATATACTATTTTTTAAAGGTAACAGAGCCAATGATCTCCATTCTCTGCTCACCGCTTGTATCGCACATGTTGGTTAATTGTATCAATTCACATAGTGTACCAGATAAACAAAGAATAAAACCTTCTAAATTTTACTAGAATTACATATTTTGTTTATAATAAAATTATATTTTTATCATAAATAAGAATGTACATAAAATAAAATTATTCATTCGGAACCAAACCAAAACATAAAACCTTTATTTTTAAACCTTTATAATTCACTATAAAAACCTGAACTAAAGCAATATATACATATTTTTTATTGAACCGGAACTAAAACCAGAACAATAAAAACAAAGGTTTTTAGACTGGTTTTTATTGATTTTATTTATGTGGACCATTACAAACATTATGGGAATTTTAGTAGTAATTCAAAGTGTAGTAATTGTCTGTAAATATTTCACTGTTGATACTGATTTTATAACATATTTTCTATAATTTACTTTGTATAAGAAAGTTAATAACCATTATCCTTTCAGTGATCAATCAAATTTACCATAGTAAATGCATAATATTGTTAAAAGAATCTAGATGCTAAGTCAACTGTTTAACTTTTACTCACCGATGTTCTAATATGAATACATTTAATTTAAAATTCAATTGAAAAGATATTTTTTGAAAATGCTTTTTTGTAAATTTTCATCCAAAGCATACATGTTTACATATTAATATAATGATTATTTTCTAAATATAAATTCTCTTTCGTACAAAATTTTAAAACAAAACCATTTTCTTAGAATATTTTTCACATAACATTGCATAAACATTTTCCGATATATGGGAAGTCAAAAGAAATTTATTCAAATAATATATCCTATTACCACAAGCTTTTAGTTTAATGATAAAAAAAATCAGATACGGGGACATAAAAAATATCCTATTTTATGGAAAAAAATTGTGCATGCTCCCAAAATGCTACATTCTCTTATTTTACTGTATAAAATTACATACATTTTTTCAATCTAAGATAAAATACTAATGTTCTCAAATAGGGTATCGGTAAGATTCTCAATATTTTTTTTTCTAAAAAATTTTTAATTGCTTGCAGATTAAAACAAAAAAACAAATATAATTTTAACCTATTATAATCATCTAGTGCTTCAAGGGCAACATTTTATAAATTCAACAGACTTCAGCTCTGTCTAAATATATGGTTGAAAACATACCATACTTGGCTCAAGAAATATCCATCCGAAAATTACTTCCATTTAATGATCTCGGAAATCGTTCAAATATGTTTGAGATTGTAGATAACTCTTTAGAAAGAATAATATTCTTAAGATATGTCAAAACCCAATTCCACTCTTCTCTATTCGAAGAAGATAATTAGAATAATGTGACTTGTCAATAAAAATTACAGTTTAACAGCCATCAAGGATTTGTTTGGTTTGGGAGTGCCACGGTCTACTTTTTGCAACACGAGGGCTAATGAGACAGGGACCTACTGCTTAAAGCCGATTCAGAACGGCTACGAACATCCATGCCATAGTGGGATTCGAACCCACGAACTCCGGTCACGAAGGCCAGCACCCTAACCATTTGGCCAAAGGATACAATTTTGTACGAGTCTGCACAACTCTGTAAATTTTCTCTCATTGGTGACCATAATGAGCTGTTTGCACTTTACTACATCACCATAAATACTTAATCTTAAACCCCTTCTAGACGACGAAGGGAGAAATTGCATCTTTCAAAGTGGATTATTCACTACTGATATACCTTCCTCACATTTCGCTACTCTTTCCTGTATTCAAAATGATAAGATAATTAACAAAGTACTTATGTAAACAATATGTGATAATTTGCGTTGGGCTCTATTTATAGATTTTTTACACATATAGTCATATCTGTTAGAAATTGCACTAAAGAAAAATTCAATTTATTTTAACCATGACAATTGTTTAATATAGCAAGTAAGTAAGCATTAAATTATTTCACAGTGGCATTTAAGTTCTCTTTATAATAAAAGTTGTAAGGCTGTTCCCAAGGTAAGGTTACAGATTCTTTTCCGAAATGTTTTACTAATAACGTTCTCAATTGGGGTAACGGTAAAATTCTTAAGATTTTGTTTAAAAGATATTTTATTATAATTGCATGCTAATGAAATTCTAAAAAATAAATATAATTTTAACCTTCAATAATAATGGAGTGCTTAAAAGGCAACATTATATAAATTCAACTGACTTTAGCTGTGTCTAGGTGTATGGCTGAAGGCATATCATACTTGGCTCAAGAAAGAGCCACCCGAAAATTATTCCTATTTAATGAATATGTTGTTGGATATCGTTCAAGTCTCTTTGTCCTTTTATGTAACTGTTTAGAATGAATAATAATCCTAAGAGATGCAAAAATACAATTATTCCACGCTTGCGATTTGTCAGTGCAAATTATAGTTTAACAGCCATCAAGGATACCGTTTTGTGGGATTCTGTACAACTCTGTAATTTTTCTCTCATTAGTGACTGTAATGACCTGTTTGCAATTTACTACATTAAAATAAATACTTAATCTTAAACTCCTTCTTGGCGACGAAGAGAGAAATTGCATTTTTCAAAGTGAATTATTCGCTGCTGACATACCTTCCTTATATTTCGCTACTGTTTCCTGTATTCAAAATGATAAGATAATTTACAAGGCACTTATGTAAAAGGTGTGATGCGAAATTTTTGCATTGGGTTATATTTATAGATTTTTTACGCACATGGTGATATCTGTTAGGCATTACACTAAAAAAATGGAATTTATTTCCAATATTTGCGACAGTTGTTTTTCTTTTTTAAGATAGCAAGTAAATAAGAATTAAATTATTTCAAAATGGTTTTTGCGGTCCCTTGATAATAACAGTTGTAAAGCTGTTTCCAAGATAAGGTTATTGATACTTTTTCCCAAACGTTCTATGCAATTTAATAAATATTTTCATACAGGTATATTTATATTAAGTATTTATCAAAGCAATAAATTTGATAAATAAAATGCCAGAAAGTATTTTTTAGTTTTAAACTTGTGTTCATTTTAAGTAATTCTGGAATTCGGTGAACGGTAATTCACATATAATAAACTCCAGTCCAAGAAGGAGAAAAATGTACTTACTGACAAAAATATTTTCTTTCTCCAGTTTCGGATATAACATTATTAATTTTCATCAATTTAAAAAATGCTTCTTTAGCTCGGGAATTCAAAAATAATTAAATAAATATACCTACAGAAAAGTAGTTATGGAGACACCTGCTATGTCTCGACGATTTTCAAAGAAGTATCCGCAGGGATCACATCATATATAAAACCATGCTCAGAAGGGATTCACACGGTGCAGTTAAATAAAACAACTATATCTAGACACAGGCATTTATTTAAGATAGTATAATGAATGACATAGAGCTCTGGATATCAAACTGAACTAACGTTACAGGAGGTTAAAATACTGAAAGTACAAACAAGTTACATAAACAAACATCAGCAACTTCGATGCAACCGAGCTATCTGCTACTGTCACACTGACTCAGATATAAGCAGACAACTTATTACTCATAACAAATATCAATGCAGATCAATGAATTTATGTTACAATAATATGAGAAAATGCATTACAATATTTAAAATATATATAATACACTATTTACAAAGACTGAACATTACGTCAATGGCCTTAATCAGACATGATGGGTATGACGTTAATCTTCGGCGAATCAAAACGAGGCAACGACTTTAGTTGTTATTGCGTATTCACCACATATTTTAAAATTTTACATAGTTGCTCTATTTGGAATGGGCTATATTTCACCTTTGATTATTTTTATGTTATTTTCTTGTTTATACATTTACATTTCTGTTGATAATTTTCCCATTTTCAAGCAAAGTCTTATGTTTTTCTATACCTTGTCATGTATTCAGATATACATTTTCATGTCATATACTTAATCTCAAAATTTTCAGACACTATAGTATTTAGAAATGATGATTAATAATGATGTTCTGTTTATCATTAGTGTCTGACTTTTTAAAATAATAATTCTCGACTGGTGTCTTATCTGCATATTTAATGATCACTTTATTTCTAATAGTCCCATATACATGTAATATATCAAAATTATTACTCTTAAAATATCTCTTTAAGGTTCTCCTCTGTCCATTCTCATTCCTTCATATCTAATTTCCGAGCTCCAAAATTTCGTAGTATAAAATAAATGTAGAAATTAATTTATTCTTAAAATATCTCTTTATGTTTCTCCTTTGGCCCTTTCCATTATTTCATATCTAATTTCCAAGCTCCAAAATCTCAGAATTAAAAAAAAGTGTTAGCTGCTTAAGTTCTTTCAAACCAGTATCCCGAAGCCAACTCTGAAATAAATGCTTATTTCCAGTCCACTCATCACATTTACCAGCTGTCTCAATAAAATGATTCACTTTTCCTATGATCAAAGTTCCTTTCTGACGATTAATATAGCCAACTAAATGGCTCTGTCTTATGTATATCTCTCGCTGTGGGCCAACTTTGTAATAGAAAAGTGTTTTCAACTATCATTTATTGTTCAACTCTTGTCAGAGAAAGTTGTCTTTTACCTAGTCTTAAATGTGCAGGAATTCCACCAAGGAATTCGCTGTTGTCTTGTAATGAAGTCACAACTACTTATTCCTTAAGATCACTCATTGTTCAGTAAGCCAGGGTAATTAAAAATAATTCAGGCTAAAAATTCAACTGTAACCGGAGGATTAATTTCGTCATGTTACAAAAATACCATTAAAAACTTGAATTTTACACCATATTAAATTCCATTTTTAGATAACGTTTCCTTTATGTTCTATAGATTTGCATAATAATGGTATTTTCAGATAATAACAGTAAAGAGATCTTTATTTACACTACGGTTTTGAATAAAATAGAAAATTACTGCCATGTAAATAAAGTAGGCTAAAATATCTCTCAAGTAGATTGAATATAAAAGATGATTCTGCTTTCTAATTAAGTTATTATAAATGATGTAATCTTAAACAATAATACTGATAGTTTAGATATTTTATATCTAAACTATATATATATTTATATAAGCTATATCATTGTAAAAGTACTTCATTTAAACTAATTAATGCTATATGTGAATACAAAATACAATAAATAAATCCATTTACATAAATTCTAAGCAAAATACGATCAACCCCCAAACGTCTAATACATTTAACATAAATAATCTTCATAATCAGAATAATATTCATTTACGATACATTTTTTTCATAGAATTTACCACAAATAAAAAATATAGTTAGATAAGATAAAGAGTATAAAAGATTTAGTATCATAAATGACTAGTCTTCTCTTAGTTGAAAGTCAAATATTATACCGATAGCTAAGAGTTCTTCGGTGCATCTTATTTAATAAATATATTACAAGACACACACCCTGCATGTAATAGGAAGTGAAAGATGGCATTGTTATGCCTTAATATTATGTATTATTTATGTACAGAGGCATAATAATACGACAATCTTTGTATTGTTGGGGGTATATTGAATCGGAGAGTATGTAGCGTCCTATTGAAACTTTCACTAAATAATCTTTTTATATATAATAGAAATATAAGTAATTTATTTTCGTTATTTCTGCGTTTCGAGATGGTGACATGTATTGGATAAAACTCATTTCCATTTTCACTATTTTTGAAATATTTGATTTAGTTATATTTTTACCATATATGCAGAATTAGTTCCCATACTTTATTTGCTCTATATTAGAGCAGGGAGGGGCAAACTACGGCCCTTCGGATAGAATTATAAGTTTCCGGTCGGAGGCAAATTAAAAGAAATATATATTTATACATTATATATTCATCTTCTTTTCTAATTTGCTTAAATATTATATCCCAAATTTATTATCTCACTCCCAGAAAATCAGAGGTATATTTGCTTCTTATATGTGAACAAGTGTTTTCAACTTTGAACCTTAAGAATAATAAATTCAGAAGTAGACTGACAGATGAGCATTTAGCATCGTTAATTAAAATCAGTACATATCACTTCGAACCTCAGTATAAGGAACTTTTAAAAATGAAATCGCAATTTCATTCATCTCATTAACGTATTTAAACCGTTAGGTACTTGTATATTGTTTTTAAAATTTTAGAAAAATTTATCTTTGCCCGCCAAACTTATTTTTTTTTCAATTTTTTGCCCACGGCTGAAAGAGTGTGTCTATCCCTGTATTAGAAGATACAATTTACTGTTTTTTGCCTATAGTAGGGAAGTTATATGATTTTATATTACAAGATTTTAATATTTACGGATTAATAATTATAATAAAATTCATTCTAAGAAATAAGTATATAATAATTAAAAGGAATCTTTTTAATCTCGAAAACAACCATTTGAACATTAAAATTTTAGGTGGTTACGGAGAATATTTTATGGTACTAAAATTTTAACTTATTCTTAGTACTAGAATTTAAAAATACACTTACATGGATTAAGTACACATTTTTCTTCCTAAGTGGTTTCATAGACCCGGGTGGTCCATTGCATTTTTATTTTATTTTGCATTAGCTTTCTTCGTGTATCTACTAAACACTCGAATTCTTAACTCCACAAATTTTTAACTCTTTCTAAACACAGTCGATTCACCTTAATGTAGGTCTGCCTCAATGTATTTTCCCCATGGACTTTGGCAAAAAGAATTTCTTACGATGTCAATCTTCAAGTTTTCTTTTTATATCGACAACCCATTTAATTTGCTTCAGTTTAATGAATTTCAAAATATCACGTTCAAAATTATTTGTTCATTTCTGTGCACATTGTATTTGTTAATTATTATATTCTCTTGTTTAGGAGTAAGTAGTCTTCATTAGAGTTTTATGTAACTTTTACCAAACTGGATATTACGAAATATTGCGCTAAATGTAGTATATATTTTACTTTTATCCCTATCTTCCAAAATTCCAGAATTACATAGGTTATTCAACTGGTAAAAAACTAGTATCTAATGTTTAAAATAGTTCGAAAGGATTATAATCTTAATTGGAGAATGTATAGTACAAGGAAAATTGTCTTTTTAAAAAAATAAATATAATATTAGATTTTTGATTTATAAATTAGCAATATCCATTGCACATAAATATGTTATTTTGCTTTTTATAAATTTCATTGTATGGTAGCATCTACCATGGTGTAATCGGTCAAAACACAATATCATGTAATCTTAAACAATAATACTGATATTTTAGATATTTTATACAAGCAATAGCGTTGTAAAAGTACTTCATTTAAACTAATTAATGCTATATGTGACTGCAAAATAAAACAATTAATTTTGTTTACATAAATTCTAAGCAAAATATTATCGATCCCTCAAACTTCATATTTTGATAAATATTTTGATCTGTCAAATTTTGGTGAATCTGGAGAATATTTTATGGTACTAAATTTTTTAACTTATTCTTAGTACTAGAATATAAAAATACACTTAAATCGATTAAGTACACATTTTTCTTCCTAACTGGCTTGATAGTTCCGGGTAGGCCATTGCTTTTTTTATAAAAGTTTTCTTCAGGTACCTACACTACTCTCCAATTCTTAACTCCAGGAATTTTCAAGTCATTCTAAACACAGTCGATCCATCTTAATGGGGGTCCACTCCGAGGTTTTCTCCCCGTGAGATTTGCCAATAAGACTTTCCTACAATATCGATCTTCAAGTTTTTTTTTCAGCCTGGCAGCCCATTTAATTTGTTTGAGTTTAATGAATTTTAAAATACAGTGGACTCCGCTTAATGTCATCAGTTTGGGACACCGTGATTTTGACAACAATAACCGATTGATAACAATAAACGATATGGAAAATTAGATAAATTTACTCACCCCCCCTTTAATTCACACGTACTAAATTTCAAAATAAAATTAAAAAACCCAACTTATATTTATGTACTGTATATTATTCTTTAAAACATAAGAATTGTATACATAATTTAAAAAAAGTTGATCAATTGTTGACTGTCTACAGTTTTTTAAGAAGCTCATTGATAATTTGTTCATATTCATATATTTTTAAAGTTATCGGAGCGGTGTTGTACTCCACGTTTCAATACTTTCAATGTATTTATCATTTCAGCACTTGTAGGAGGTGGATATCAAGAGATTTTTTCAACTGACTCATCAATTCTATCAATTCCATCATTCGTCTGTTTTCCTATGACAATCTGAGAGACTTCAGATTTCATTAACGTGGATGCTACTTGAATGTTTTAATCTACTTCCACCCATGACTCGAAGTCTTCAGTGGTCATATCCGAAGGATTTTCTATCATTTCTTGAGATTTCTGTCTTTTTTATTCGAAAAATTCTGCTTAGGCGAAATAAGTACTGATAGTTTGAACAGAAATTCGATTGCCAGAAGCTGTTGCACTCCATATTTTAATTTTGTTTTTCTCTTCTAGTAAGTTCATCATGATTTTTCCAAATTTTGCGCAATAGAGGCTGAGAAATGTTTAATTTCTCTGAAGCATTGGGAAAACTCCTTTTTCGTAACCTGTCATAACGATTTAAATTTTCGATCTTTTGTTTTAATATTAAATCATTTCGCTTTCTGGCTTCCATATGGATAAGCTGCATATAAGCGAGAAAGGCGCAAAATGTGAATACGCTCCTTATCAGTTCCTATAAGAATGTGTTGCTTTTTGATTATTTGACAATCAATGACCACCAGCAGGTTGTGCGTATTTCTGAAATATTCCAGGAACATTGAAATCTCCACGCATTTGTTCAGTTCCTATTTCCCTATGTGATTGATTGAAAATTCAAGGAAATTCAAACAATAGCGAAGTGAAAGAAAAGAATGGTTTCATTCTGAATACATTGTGAATATTTCTTTGCCGGTTAAAATGAGATTCGAAATCTGATAATATTATCCGATGTAACGATCACATAAAGCGACAATTTTAACATACAAATGAATAGAAAAAATCGGGACCAAGTGATTTCGATAACAATAAGCGATTGATAACAGAGTCCGCGATCACATTAAGCGAAGTCTACTGTACCACGTTCTCTAAAAATCCTATAAATATCTAAATTATTTGCTATTTTCTGTGAACCGTTTACAAATTGCATTTGGTAATTATTACATTCTCTTGTTCAGGAGTAAGTGGTATACATTAGAGTTTTATGTAATTTATAGCACAGTGGTATCTTTGGAAATACTGTACTAAATGTAGTAAGCACATTTTGCACTTTTGTCCTTATCAACCAAAAACTACAATTACACAGATGATTCAACGGGTGAAAAAAACTATTATTTGAATTTTTTAAATCGTTCAAAAATCTTGGAGAATGCATAGAATAAGGAAAAATCTGTTTTAATAAACAAATGTAGTTTTTTTGATTTATACATTAGCGATATTCATTGAACAAAAATATTCTATTTTGCATTTTATAAATTACATAGTATGGTGGCATCTATCATGGTGTAATCTCTCTAAATTACGTACATTCTGCCCAAATTATAGTAGCTATTTATATTGTCTTATGACAATATAAATAGCTACTTTTCCTGATATGTAAGAGAAAGTTGCATTTTGCGTCTATTTGTAAGAAACTAGAACTAATCACATTTTGCATGCAAAGGGAAAATATTGCATGATTAATTGTTTATGTTAAATTATTAATAAACAAGCGTAAAATTTGGTTTAGGAAATATTAATTTAAAAGTATAATTTATACACAATCATTGCAGGAAGCAATGGTGTCTTTACTTTTTTCTTTCAGATTTAAAAAAGTAAAGGTAAAAAATAAGGTTTGTTTTTTGGCTGAGAATTATCTTACAACAAAAATAATCGATGATTAAATTTAAAACTATCACATATAGACTTAATATATTATTTAACCCAAATATACAATAAAATTACTTACCCATTACCTAAGTTCAGTGATAAAGCGTATGAAAATAATACAGACACTATTTAAATAACTTAAAATAAGAACGATGTATATGATTAAATGAGAGGGTTAAAAGAATAAAGTCATAATGCTATAAAAACTTGAATATAATGGCATGAAACGCTCGTAAAGGGGGGAAGGGGTGGATTTCGAACGTTTTAAAGACGACAGTATTTTTTTCTGTGATATGAAATATATATACCAATTTATTTTAGAATCGGATCGATAGTTTAAGAGAAGTTACACTTTACTCGCTTTGAATTTTGGTAGCCCTAACTCATCGAGAATCCATTATGGATGCATCTATCCATTCCAGGCTTGACCGCTTCATTAATTCGAGGGCAGACAAACAGACTATTTAGACTATGATTATATAGGGAATTTAAAAGCCATTGGGTGACTAGAGTCACACAAAACACAATCTGGGGAATCTATCACTTCAATACTTTAGAGATGGTCTTGTAAACCGTCATGCCTAATCAGACCCCTTAAAAGGATTCAATTCTTCCTGCAATTCTTCTCGGAAAACTGGGAATAGCTCATTCTTTCCCTCAAATCCTCTCTCTTACTCGTCGCATATTTTTGATAAAAAAGTTTTAAATCTCATGAATATTAGAATAAGAATGAAATTATAGTTAACTAAATTTAAAAAGGACCAAACTATTTAAATATTTATTGATATTAATTCTTTTTATAGAAAATCCGGCTATTAATTTCCCGGACTGAAGAAACTGTAGGAGAATGAAAAGCTGGAAGATTGAGCTATTGATTGCACACTGAAGAGCGTTTTCTTCAGCATGTGCAGTGCAATCGGCGCCATTCTAAAGTAAATGGTTTTCGTGAAAAAGAAGCATTAAAACGTAGCTCTTAAATTCCTGTTGTCGAAGTGAAAATGGAGCAAAGAATTAACAAAAAATTTCGATATAAAAAGTCCAAAATCAAGTTGGCCGACTTCAAAAACGAATTCGTTGAGTGAGGCCTGGATTTCAACAAAATAGGAGTTGGCTGCTGCTACATGACAATGCCCACCCACATATTGCGTTGAATATGAGGTGATTCTTAGCCCTGCATGGCTTCCTTGAGTTGCAGCATCCACCATATTCTCCAGACCTAGCACCCACAGACTTTTTTCCGGTTTCCTAAGCTGAAACATTTGCTGAAGGAAACAAGATTTCAGAATGTCCAAACCATCAAGAAAACTGTAAAGTCACTATTAAAGAGCATTCCAAAAGAGGACTTTAAAACTTCTATCCGAAATTTGTACAGCCGAGCACAGACGTGCATTACGGCTGATGGGGATTACTTCGAATCATATTAAATATGGTTATGTGTTTAACCTTTTTTTCTTCTAATGTATTCCTTGAGTCCTGGAAATTAATAGTCGGATCTTGTATGTAATACAGCTCTAAACAAATTAAAGATTATATAGATCTTTCTATTGCTTAAAATTTTCTATATTATATTTCACAGATAATAATATAACATTGTTTTAATTTCTTTTAAAATTCTTCTACTATAAAATTTATTGTAATGAATTAAGAGGAATAATTTTATAAATAATTTTACAGAAGAAACAAATCTAAAATACCTTAAAGAATTTAGTATCATTAAGTGTTTAGGCATTCAATATATATCAATACAGCGTGCAACGATTATTTTTATAATGTATTAAACACTTTCAGAATCTGTAGTTTTTTCTTAAGAAATGAATAAACCTAGCTTTTGAATTCATCCATTTGGTTATAGTGGATGGATAAATTTTCTAAACGTTGAATGTTTTTATATATTATTATTCATTTGAGGATTAAATTTTCATAAATATTATTTAAAGATCTATGATATTTGTAGTTGCTAGTGTTATGCTAAGATAATTTTCAGTATTTTGCAATGCAAATCTTCTAACACCATCAGCAAAAGTAGCATAGATCTTTAAAATATTTTGGTATTTGCGTAATAGTCTTAGTTGCTGTGCATGCATAAATGCAATTTACATAACTGTTTAATTCCTTTTAGGCAAATATATTTGAACTCCAATTTTGAATATCAAAAGTATATTTATCAGTTGTAAACAAATTACATATTTTTACCAGTATTTAAGAAAGGATGATAACTTTTACATATTTAATATTTTTTATTCTTGTTAAACGTCGTTAATAATTCATAAATAATTTTCAACTTAATTTAAAACAAATTTTTAAATTTGTTTATCCGTCTCACATGACTCTTTTATAAGAATCTTATTTTATGTATTAAAATTATTTTTAACAAATTCTTTAACAATATTTTTCAACAAAACTTTTTTCATTTCTACATATCTAAAATGTATTGCAAAAGAACTATTGTTTAAAAATTTAAAACAGAAATTTTTGAAATTGCAAGCCTCTACGTCACCTTAAGGATTTATTAAAAGTTATGGAATTATGAATTTTGCAAGGGTTATACTTTAGCTATCCGTCTCACGTGACTCTTTTACATGAATCTTTTTTTATGCATTAAAATTATTTTTCACAAATTTATTTAACAATATTTTTAACAAAATTTTTTCTCCATTTCCACCTTTCTTAAATATATAGCAAAACTATTATTGTTTAAAATTTTAAAACAGGTTTTTGGAATTGCACTCCTTATGTCACCTTAAGTATTTATTAAATATTAGGAAAACTATTGTGTTTTTCGGGTAATATTGAGAGCTTAAAATATTTCATAAATATTTTAACAATTATTTTAATATTTATTTCATAAGTCCAAATTATTTTCATAAAATATTTTTATTTAATGTTGAATGAAATGATTTATTAAAGAAAGTATGAATGTTTCAACGCTGTATATAAATGCCAAATCCTGCGAACTTAGGTACCCATAAATATTATGACTTTTAACAGATGTCACAGAGTCACTGTTATATCTTCACGGAAAGATTGCAACAAAACTTCTATTAATAATCTAGAAAGTAATTTCCCACGTTTTCAGCTTTCAGAAACATGTCGAGCCTGAACAAAAATAAATTTCATTTTTAGGGAGTTTAAATCTTACGAGGCTTACATTCTCTAAATTTAAAACTTCCTGCATACATTTGTCTCTGCTTCAGTTTTCAAAGAATACGACAGTGGGAATCACACATACATAGTTTTGAATAAATGTAATACTTTAAACTTGCTCATTTCATGGTAACTATGCAAATGCCTATTATTTATATTTATGACTATGAGAATTTTAAAATTTTATTTAAAGAGAGCCAGGGTACTGTTAAAATAATGTTACTTTAGCCCAGTATTTGAGAAAGAAGAAATTTAAACTCACTAAAAGACACATGGACAAATATTGTTGATTAAATCATTTTATTTAATTAAATATAAATACTGTGATGCATGGAAGTAATGAGATATCAGATTTTTTTTTCACACGATAATGAGGACTGAAGATACTAATTTAAATTAATTTATGTCAGTTAGGAAGATTAGAATTAAGATATAAGACTAGATAAGAAGTTTAAGATTCACGAGTTCAGAGAAGATACACAACATATTAGAAAAGTTAAAATAAAGTTAAAGATACACAAAATACGATAAGTTCAATTACACTAACAATACAATTTTTTATATAATATTTAAAATAGTTAAATTACTGAAGTAATAAGCTTAGTAGTTTAGATAAGCAACTCAGATGTAACGAATCCTATCCACTTCTTGAAAAAAAAACTATTGGTTCCTGAGAGCCAATAGAAATTGAAGTAGGTCAGTGACGCGAAAATCGCAAAGATAATAAAAGAAGGCGTCTTAGAAAACTACAGGTGAAGGCAGGATAGACAAAATTCCTATATCCATAAAAAGATCAGTACTACTGTTTCTATAAAATATAATGTTTATTTACATACTATTTACAATTAACATGATGGGTTTGAGTCCCACCGAACTCCCATTTCCGAATGCCTCAAACAGGCGCGTTACATTGTCCAACGTAAACAAGGAGGCACGCCATCTATGGGTAAATATGAACTTTCGCCACAGTCAGAGTATGATCCTCCAAAGGAGCAAACAGTTGAGAGTTAAGTCCAAGGTTTTTAGGAAAGTGAGGATCCTGAGTAGGCAAGGAAAAAAAGTGATTGGATACTGAGAGCCAATAAGAATCAATCTAGTTCTCTGCTGAGCACGGCTAAGGGCTGTTTAGCATTTGCAGGATCCGCGTGGTCATATTGGACTAAGTCCAGTAAATGATCAATGCAGATGTCTAAATAAAAATTTGTTGCTAATTTTTTGAGAAAATTTTGAGAGTGGGGTGATCAATTTCCCTGGAGATCTCAGAATTACGAAAATACGAAGGTGAATTATTAATTTGCCTAATAATAATATATTGAACAGCAGATAAAGTTTTAATATGAGTCTTAGCAGTATATGACAATGCGGGACTTGCTTACGTTAATAAGGACATAAATAAGTTTTATAAATGAGTATCTTGTTATTAAAATTAAATTTACTATTTCGAGCAATTAAGGAGAAGAGGGCACGTTTAGAACCTCGAAATTTATACTTAATATTGAGTCTGTGTTGTTTCCACCGACTCCTCGCGGAGAAAAACAGAGGTCCACTCCCGAACGGCTGGGGGTCAGAATCCCCCAAACCAACGGACCCTTCTATTGGTTGGGAGAAGTCCAAAGTTTCTTTTTAGTTCAGACAGGTCCTGGTCTGTTTGACTTTGGTGATGGCTGACGGGAAGAAGTAAAACAAGCGTTGAAGCACCGAATGTAACTTATTGTTACAGTTACATTTATTAAAAAGGATAAATTGTGTATTTTTACGCATTAAAAGTTTCATCTTTTAATGCGTAAAAAGGCTCTTTCTGTTCTTATAATTGGACTATGTTAGAAAATCATATGTTGCGCATGAAATCAGATTATACTTAATATTAAATAAAAAGAATTTCTTGTATCTTTTATCTTATATTTCTTGCACTCTTTGTATTAATTCAAAGAACAGATAACACAGATCTGAAAATATGTACCATACAGCGTGCTACATAATTTTACATTCTTTTTGTGAAAACACACGATAATCTAAACAACCAATACTTCATGTTCGAGGATCATGATTATAAAATTGATTTTATTAATAATGAAAAAGACTAATTTATTTAAATACAGAAAAAATACGAATTATATGTTAGTAAATTAATTAATAAAGAAATACAAAAAGATCTTGTTTTAATGTGTATAAAGATACTTTCTGTTCTTTATAATTGGACTATGTGAGAAAATCATATGTTGTGTGTGAAATCAGATTATGCTTAATCTTACAAAAAAAAAATTCTTGTACTATTACACACTCTGTGTATTGATAATATAGAACTGAAAAACATGTACGATAAAGCATGCTAGATAATTTTTGGTTCTTTTTTGCTAAAACACACTATAATCTAACCAACCAATACTTCATGTTCGATGATCATCATTATAAAATTAATTTTATTAATAATGAAAAAGAATAATTTATTTAAATAAATAAAAAATACAAATTATATGTTAGTTTAATTAATAAAATAAATACAAAAAGATTTAAAATAGAAATTTAATTAATATTTTACAATAACTTACAGAAAAAAATTCTACTATAATGTACTCATTGTATTAAAACACAAAACATATAACTCACACAGAATAATATATAATAAAACGTGCTACGTTATTTTTTGGTTTTTTATGAAAACAAACTATACTTTAAATTAATAACCACTACTTTATATATTTTATGAGCATGTTTATAGAATTATATACACTCATGTCCATAAATTAAGGATAATGAATTTCAGGCAATGAAAGAGACAAATGCAAAACAAATTTGACTTATTTGTAAAGTCTATTTATTAAACAAAAGGTAGAGAGCAAAAAAGATGCTATATGTTTGACATAATTAATAAAAATTGCGAATTTTACTCCCTGGAGCAAATTTCAAAAAAGAACCTATTTACAGAAAACAGTATAACATGGTTAGTATGATGGTTAATACGGAGTATGTCTTCCGGACGATGCAATACAAGCGTTACAACGCCTACGCATGCTGAGCATCAGATTATCAATCTGATCTTGGGGAAAATTACACCACTCATCAAACAATGCCCTCCGAAGTTCCGATAGACAGTTGGGAGGGGGTTGACGGGCTGCAATTCGTCGGCCAAGCATGTCCCACACATGCTTTATTGGATTCAAGTCCGGTGAGTATGCTGGCCAATCCATACGGGTGATATCCTCCGATTGAAGGCATTCGTCTACAATGTGTGCACGATGAGGTCAGGCGTTGTCATTCATATACAGAAATTCAGGACCCATGGCGTCCCGAAACAAACGTACATGTTGTTATAAAATGGCATCCCGATAGATGTGGCCTGTCATCGTTACACTCTGAACATGCAGGTCAGTTCTGGAACCAAGAATAATTCCTCCCCAAACGAGCCATCCTGCACCACCGTAACGGTGTCGTTCAATGGTGTTCTCTTGGTGGTAACGGGTACCTGGCGCTCTCCATACGAAAGTCCGGCTAGAATCAGAATGTAAACTGAATCTGGACTCGTCGGAAAACATCACACAAGACCACTGTTGCGGTGTTCACAATGCATGCTCTCTAGCCCAGCATAATCGCAGAGACAGTGAGTTGCGGTAAGGGGAACACATCTGACAGGCCTACGAGCATATAGACCTATGTTCCCTAAGCGTCTGTACAAGGTCTGCCTTGAAACTGTCGTACCGGTAACTGAAGAGAGCTGACGAGACAGGTCTGATGCTGTGCTCCGTCTGTTTCTTTTGCCAGTAACTGCCAAATACCAGTTATCATTCGGCGTAGTAACTCGGGGGCGACCTGTGCTGTAACATCTACTCACATTATCATCATGTTTGAATCGTTGCCAAAGCCTGGAGATGACACTCTGGGCGATTCCAAGTTCCTCGGATACTTCCAGCTGGGTACGTCGACATTCCAGTCGTCCGATAATTCCACCACGTAAAAAATTATCCAAATGCTTCCTTTGTGCCATAACAATGCGGTTATTGCACTGAAAGGCTTTTAAAACGCTTGTGAACAATTTTACTTCTTTGCTACCATTCCTTATATACCCCTTTCATACACTCTCGTCATTGTGACGTACTATCCGCGCCATCTGGTGGTTTCCTGCAATTTGCATATTCTTCTTCAAGATGTGTGTGATAATTCTACAGGTGAAATATTTATTTTAGAGCTCAATTTCTGTGTGATTCTGAATTATCCTTAATTTATGGACATGAGTGTATAATACTAAAGGAAAAAAATAATTTATACTAGATATAGAAAAAACACAAATTATATACTAGTAATTTATTTAGTAAATTAAATACAAAATGATTTAATATAATACTTTAAATGATATCAGCCCACGTGAAATCAAAAAACTTCAGCTTATCAAGTACCTAAAGTTTCCTTACTAGAAATTATTTTTAAAACAATTTATTACATTTGTTTAATTTTTATCAAAATTTCCATTTATTTATTTTTTATTTTAAATCTTAAAAGTTTATGGTTTTCCTAACCATGTGCTGTAAGAGTTAATCTTAAATGGTTTAATGAAATACTAAATTGTTATTAAAACAGTATTTTCCGATAATATAACTCCTCAATAAATGGCTCATTTATACTCATCATAAATTAGAACAATTTAGTTGTTATCTAAACACATTTTTAAGTTGTTAATAGCACTAAACTTTATAAAATTATATATTTTGTTACCTAAAGTAATATAACTTTTATAATGTACACAAAATGAATTAAACAAAATACATTGTTCCTCAAATGAACTTTTGAAAGATGTACATTAGAAATTTTATTTTTCATTTACATTAAAATAAAATATGTTTCATTATATGAAGTAAATATTTATTCATCTAACACTTTAAAGTCGAAAGAAATAATAAATACTATTAACAATCGAAAATTTAAAAAAAATATCAATCATCTTTGTCATAAAATCAAATATTTTTCTTGCATTAATATAACTCAGGTTAAGAAAAAAAATAATAATAAGTTTCTATCCTATTAAAAATAATTACTTATTTATAAAATGTTTTTCCTGAAATAAGTTTCGAATTTTTCTCTAAATGTGTTGTTCAATATTTTTTTTAATTTCCTGTTTAGCATAATGTTAAAACAAAAAAGAAAATTTAAAAATATTTATAAGTAGAATTTTTAGAAATTTGAATGTGTCACATTATAAAAAAGTTATTTTTCTCATATTACTTTAATTCCAGTTTAATGAATGGTGAAAATGATTAATTTGTTTTTGCTAAAAAATAATTACCAATTTAAAAATTTCAAGCGTTGTTTTGTGACAAATGAAATATCAATATTTTTCACCGAGTGTATGGTTTTATGTATTTTTTAAAAATTAGTACTGAATATAAAAAGAAATTTTAAAAATTGTTAAGAAAATTTTGAAAAATTAGCAAATTTATTGCTCTTATTAATATAACTTAGTTTCACTAAATGAGAGAAATAATTAGTTTCTATTATATGACTAAAAAATTATTAATTTACAAATGTCAAACCTTGATTTGTGGTAAAGAAGTTTTCAATTTTTTCCGCTAAATGCATAGTTTTATACATATTTTAAATTTCATTTTTACCATAACAATAAAATAAAAATTAATTTTCAACAATGATTAGAATTGAAAATTAAAAAAAAAAATGGATTTAATTTACTCTGAAATAAAACATTTTACTCTTATTTATATAATTGAGACTCATAAAATAAAAATAAGAACTAACTTCTATTTGATTAAGACGTAATTACTAATTTACAAATTTCAATGTCTCTAAGATAATAAAATTTTTATAAAAAAAATCATCAGAATAAACTTTTACTATTATATAGTAACACATTAATTCATATAATTATTTTCTCTATTAATATAGATTAATTTTCTATTTTAATTCACACTAAAACGAGGAAAGGTTCATTTTGACCCAAAACCCTTTTGTGTTATCTTAGAAATTATTTTTCATACAGTAATAACAGAAATAATATTATACTGATAAAATTATATCTTCTAAATTTATTCTCATAATTTTATGAAAATTTATATCTTTTTTATTATTACAGTCCCAAAAAGAATAAATCTGTTAAGATAATACAAAATAGTTTTGGGCCAAAGTGACCCCTACCGTGGCATGCCCCTACAAAGGCATGCCCCTTCATTCCAGTTAAGTGGTAATAATATTAACCAAAATAAATCTATTAAAATAAAGTAAGAATTAATTATATAATTCAACATTTAATATTTAATGTATCTAGGAAATCAGACTTCTGAAAATGTAGAATAAAATTTCATACTTCGTAACTCTTAAAACTAGTTTTAAATGTGTCATAATATTAGAGGAATTCTGAATACCAGTTTATAATATACGTTAGAGTAGATTTCAATAGTCCTCTATTAGAAATGAGAATCTTCAAATGAGAAGGTCTCTGACGTCAAGGTGTGGGTACTAGAATTTCTCCGAAATACCTTCCTAGTATATTTAACGACAAAATAACAAACTTGTTTAAATAGTGGAAAAATATGGAAACGTGTAACTTCTTACGATGTTAAACCTTAAAAGATATTGCTGCCAAATCGTGCTGGAAACTACAGATATTTTTTATAAATAAATATATGCTACAAAATGATAATGTATATTTTAAATACAGTCTTAGAAACATACACAGAAAAATAAAAGAAGTTATCCGAAGGATATGAAAATCGGTACATATGATGTATATATACAAAAAAACAAATGATTAGAACTTGAGAAAAAATGGACGATTTATTCAAGTGATAGAGCTTCACAAATTAAAAAAAAACTCAATAACGCGTTTGTCCAATTCTGGAAAGCAGTTATTTGGCTTGATTGATACAGGTATCGGATATTCTCCTGAGGGATATAGTTCCAAATCCTGTCCGACTAGAGCTTTCGATAGTCAAAATTTCAAGCTGGTTTGAAGGTACTGCCCATAATGCTCCAAGCGTGATCAATAGGAATCAGATCAAGTTAACATGCTGGTCAAGGTTGCAATTGTGAAGACCAGCTGTAGAAATACATGCAGTGTAGGCCGATCATTATCTTGCTGAAATGTAAGCCCATGATGCCGTGACATGAAGGACAACACAACGGGTGTAGAACTTCGTCGACGTATCGCTGTGCTGGAAACGAGGCACGGATGACAATGGAATGGGTCCAATTATGAAAAAACATGTCACAAACGACCATCACTCCTGGTTGTCGACCTGGAAGACAGTCGGGTTGGTATCCCACCGCCGTCTCGAGACACGTCATCGCTAGTCATTGGTGCTCAATTCAAAGCAAGACTCATAACTGAAGACTATTCTACTCCATTAAGTGGCATTCCAGTTGGAATGAACCCGACACCACTGCAAACGGGATTGTCGTTTTACAGAGTACAATGGTAGTCGACGCAAGTTGATTCGTGACCTCAGGCCCTGTGATTTACCTATGAATGTTTACTGACGTACTAGCGGCAAGTACAATTGATGATAATGATGCATCTGGGGCTGTCAGTGCCGCTCTGAACATTTTTCGGTCCTTACGTTCTGTCGTTTCTCTAGGACGACTGTTTCCTTCCTGACGCTCTGTTCATGATTCACCCATTATCGCCAACATGATCTAATAGTGGCATCGATCCTGCCCAAATAGAGAGTGATTCGCTGATTAGACCAACTGGCTTCTTTGATCACATCTACACATTCTCTCTAAAATGCTATCATCTCTACATATAATTTACGTAACCTGTATACGAGGCATAGTTACTGTCTACCTGAGACCACGAAGGAAATCCACAAATAATATATGATCTGGAATAAAATTTTCTCCTTTCAAATATCCTGCCAGTTACTAAGATAAGATGATCTAAGATTCACATATTCATTCATTGACCACTAAATTTTAACTCTTTGCATTTTCCGTTGAAACTGTAATCATATCAATTACTGTTCAATTTTCATTAAATGTCAGTGGATACTTTTTTTTATTATCTAACTTTGTATATTCTATATTTTACTTGCGCGTTTATAATTAGTTATAATTAATCGTATATTTATTTTATTAGTTTTAACTTTTACTTAAGATATTTATATAAAAAATTCTTAGAAATTTAAGAGCGTTTTGAACTCTAATAAACTATGAAAATGACTCGATAATTTATTTACAACAAAAATATGAAGCAATGACTTATAATAATGCCAAATTTTAACATAGCTCCGGATATTTAAAATTTTGTATTCGATAAATTAAATGATTATTTTTTTTCTAATTGGACATGTCTGTATTATGAAACGAATGAGTTATTATCATTTATTCTATTATAACTTCAGGCTATTTTTAATGATTAATTATAATTTCTATTTATATCTACTGTTTTTCATTTTTCGGTGGGTTGTTGAACTAACAAATTGTTCAATCCAAATGAAGTATAATGCCATCAAATGAATGAATCAAAACTGTTTGTATATTATTGAAAACACTATAGAATATAGTTCTGAGACAAAATTTTTAAAATTTTTGGTTGACATGTACAATCAAAATTATGTTATTTTGATGACCCTTATATAATATATTTTTTCTAATTAATATTCCTTATATATGCTTTAGTTATAATAAATTCAATTTATGAATTTTTCGATTTTTTAGTCGAAACAAATTATGAATATTTCTTATAATTTTGTAAAAAGTTAATATATATTTAAAGACTTACAATCTTCTGAATAAGATATGATTTCAAAATAAAGACTCAACTCCATTGAAAAGAATGAGACCTTAAAAATATAAGTTAAATACAGCAAGATTCTATTGAATCTATTAAAAACTGAATAAAATATAATTAGACTCGCATAGCTGTTATTAAATTTCATATAACTTAGCAATACATAAAAATTAAAGAAGGTTAAAACAAACAATAAAATCAGTAGACTTAGTTATTTAATTAACTTCCTACGCGGCTAGGATCCTTTCATAAATCTAGTAGTTATTTTAAAAAATCATAATGTAAGTAAAATGTCAGCAAAAACACTGAATTACACACCTCAAATGTGAGTAAAATATAGCAAACTTGAGTTAAAATCACTACAATTTACATGAAATTAAATGGACTCTCACAAATCTTGTTAGAGATAACATATTATAGAAACACCTTAAACTACATCATGAAAAATGAAGCATGAGTCAGTGAATGAGTCAGTCATTTGGTGTGTTTAGATACACCCACAAGCGGCATATCATACTAATCAAAATTGTTAAAAAAATATGACATATCGAAAAAGATTCATTCTCAAATACCCAAAGGAATATTTTTACATACACGAAGGCTTGTTTGGGAGTTATCATACTCTTTACAAAGATTGCAAACAGTTAAATTAAGTTTGAATAATTACAAACTAACTAAAAACAGATTCCCGCATCTGTTACTAAATATACAAGGATCGTTTAATATCAGATTTTAATTTTTAAACTTTTAACGCTACTCGTATAATGAAATTTTATAATATTTTTACATGAAATATATGTTGTTGTTGTTGTGATATGCCACTTGGTCAAACCAAGTATGATTTAGCCACAAACCGACCGTATTAAGCCTAGGGGATACGCCTTTCGTTTTAATGAGCACCGTTAAAGTGAAAGAACTACTTTGCTCAAGTAGGTCCTCGTAATTTTAAAGCGAGGACAAAGCAGAAGACACATAGACTTGGCCTACCAAGCTCAGAGGCATTGATTGAGAACTTGGAGGACATTGTGACCTCGAACACATTTTACGTGCCTTAGATAACTTTAACGAACACATCGGATATTAAGCTATCCTGGGTACCGAACCCGCAAACTCCCGATTACGAGACTGGACGGTGCCTTTGCCGACTGAGGTACCGCAGTGCCCATGTTATATACAAGAAACTAAAATAATCTTTGATTACATTGAGTTATAAAACAATATTCCTTAAACATTTTTCGTGTACACAAAGTAAAATAAAGGTTACTTATTCATTCATCTTATCTTGAGAAATTCTACAGACATAAATCTGGTTATCGGATTCCACGTAAACTAAATGTTATTCCTATAATGAAATTATATAAAATTAAGCAACAATTTAGCTACCTTTCTTAGCCATTTCGCGGTTTTAAATCCACTGACACACAAGAATTAATTTTGAGATTGTTAAATGCTTCCAGTATTTTATAACAAACAAATTAATAGACGATTTTGAAAGTTTTGAAGATATACATAAAAGTACTGCACCTGACATACAGAATTATAATATATATATATATATATATATAATAATATATAAATTAATGACTATATATTTTGAAAATATATATACATAAATATATATATTATAAATATGCAATAAATATATATAAAAGAAAATATAAATATATATATATATATAATATATATATATATATATATATATATATATATATATATATATATATATATATATATATATTATGTGCAATGCACTTCTTAATATATCTGTTATTTCAGGGAAGGTAAAAAAAGTGGTAGCATCATCTTTAAGTAGATAAGCTACTCAGAATCTATAAATAATGAGCTTATAAGTGAAGCAGTACAATGTAAAGCCAGTATTCCGTAAAGCACACAAGGTATCATATACGGTGAAAATACCTGTATAGAGTGGTACTTTCTTAATGTATATAATTTTTATGTACATCTATTTATCTCTCCCTCTCTCTCTCTCTCTCTCTCTCTCTCTATATATATATATATATATATATATGCATGTATGAATCGGCTGACATATTTTTCACTGCAAGTAGAAAGTTTCCGGACCTTATAATGTAATAATATGACCTTATAATATTGATAACATTCTCATAATAACATTAACTTAAAGATAATTCTATGATTTCCTAATTTCAAATTGACTGATATTTAGACTGTAGGAAACGTGTAATTAATTTTAATCTCGTAATTATGTTTGTAGGTGGATTCTGATGCATCTCGAGTAGCATCAGAGATATTTAGAATATGAATATATAATAGACCTAAGACGTGATTTGAAGAGCACTATATTAGATTCAAATGAGGGAAACTACATCGCCAGGATTTCTCCAAATTCATATCTTGACATATTTAGTCACCTAATTGGTTTAAATACTGTATCAAATCAACTCAATATATATGTATATATCCAACATTCTTCTGAGAAGTCAACAAGTCGATGATGTCTTAATAATTACTTTATTCATGACAAATGCCCACTTTAGAAGTCAATCATCAAACATGGTGACGAGTGGCTAACTTACACACTTACAATTTTTGCCAAGATTCACACAGTAAGCCATTCTGAAGACGTTCTCCTTCAATTTTTATGTGTCAAGCACTTTCAATAGAAGTTTTTAGAGATTGATTCTCCTGCATTAAAGAGTGCTCTGCGTTTTCTGAATTTAAACCCCTAAATTATTACTTTTATATTTTTTAGTCGTAGTCATTAAAAGTGAAATTGAAAGTACAAATAGCATTTATTCAATAACAAAGGTACATAGCAGTAAGAGAGAAAAATCAACTGCTTTGCTCGGGAGGCTCCGTCCGTAGAACTCGCCACTGGATGAGGTGAAGACTGACTCTGTCTCAACTTCAAACTCGCTTTATATTACAGGATGAGTTAGCAACAGAACTCTCTAAGCCAAGCCTCTAGTTCTAGCGTTGCTAGTAATGGTATTGCGTCAGTCTGTAAAAATTGAGTTGGCTTCACAACCCCATTGAACCCTTAGAAGGAAGGCAAATTATACCTCAAGCAGGCAGAGCTTCCGGGAGTTGTATTGGCATTTTACGCTTTTAAGCTGCTGCCACATTTTTCAGACCTGCTATATATATATATATATATATATATATATATATATATATATATATAATACAATGCTGTAATATAATGAAGTAACTTTGCCTTGAATGTTATAATCTCTTGAGGAAGAGACATTCAATTTTATTAGGTATATATTAGGTTGTATATTGCATTTAAAAAAGTATAGAATGAAAAGATTTGGTAAAATAGATCCATATCCCAAAATAACATATTGCATCATATTTGTGCATCACCCAAAACACTTTAAGGTGGGTATGGAGAAGTGCTTATTTAAACTGACCTCATTTCACCTTAAGGTATAGATAATGTACCACTCCGGAAATATTTTATTGTATATATATATATATATATATATATATATATATATATATCGCTCTTGGGTGCACATATGTTCTAGCAGAGTGATTTTTTGTGCTTTTCTTTGTGTGCCGTTGACTAGTAAAGCTTTCCGTTTTAGCAGCTCTAAAATAAAGTTTTAATTAAACTTGTACATTTCTTTTCAATGTCGGCAGACTGCATCATTCATTATTACTGCTAGCTGAATTAGCTTTTTCCTTGCCCAGTAGCCCGGGCTAGTGAAAACAATAGTTGCTACATAATTATCATGTCTAGAGGAAAAGTTTATTACACACATACACACACACACATACATATATATATATATATATATATATATATATATATATTATAACGATCCGTATATGACCATAAAGAACGAGGAGCCCGAAGGTGACCTTTCGCCGTGGACACTTACGATGAGCGGCTAGGTAGAAACGGGTGGTCTAAGATACCCGTGGATACTTAATTGAAAACTGTTCGTGTGCTACAGCCAGCGCGTCTAGGGCTTTGTGAGAATGTTGAATGGAAAGACGCTGTGAAAAGATTGTAAATAATTACAGTGCAACTTGTCGCCCATTAGCGGTGGCGAAAAAGGCAATTAAGTTGTTTTGGTCGGCTGATCTGAAGACGGCTTTCCGGCCACATATGGAAACGAAACAGCTGATCCAGGCAGGAGGTGACCGTAAGATTGCATCATCCTGGTTCTCGAAGTTTCCCGAAGAATTGCGTAAGGGGAAACTGGTGCCGCTATAAAAGAAGAGTGACAGTGCTAAAAGGAGGCTTTTTCTTCTTGAGGCTTCTTCCTGATAGAGCCTTTGTATCTCGAGAAGAACAGCTCGTATCTCCGCTTCTGGAGTTTGCTTTATTAGAGACCGACAGCGTCTCTGTTGCTAAGAAGTCGACCTTCGACTTGGGAATTCCATTCCCGTTATTTTGCTAATTTTCTTTTTACTTTGTGTATAGAAATAAGTAGCCGAGAATGACCTTTTCTCTAAGTTTGGATCGACTTGCATCCCGAGTTTTCCTTCACGAACGCCAGCGTGATACGCACTCTGATTTCTCGAACCTTGGTGTGAAAGCCGACTGTGGTAATCGTCAGCCCGGAGGTGAAAGTGTCAGCGTTTATTAACAGCACTAATTAGCGAACGATTCCAGCGATTAGAAGCCCTAGCCATACTGTGTCCGTTATCCCACGCATCCATATTGTGTGAATGTCATCTCAGCACGAGATCTCAGAATATTTAGAAATCTACTAAATCTCTACACAGCTGTAGATAGTTTATTCGCTTGAATAATATATATATATATATATATATATATATATATATATATATATATATATATATATATATATATATATATATACAGAGAGAGAGAGAGAGAGAGAGAGATATCTGTGTTTATTTATATGAATTTAAAAATTTGCGGTTTTCCATCTGCATAATCAAATATATATATTTTTGTTTACTATTAGGCTTATTGTTTTTATTTTTACCTCTAAACAGTTATATTGTCCTTATATTTATATTCATAACCCGTACAATCTGAAGCATTTGTTTCCTATTAAAAATGCATTCTTTTAATAAATTTGTATTTATTCTGATAAAGAAAAAAATTATTTTCCATTTTAACAATTCATTTGGAAGCTATTATTTTAAAAAAAATAGCATCACCACACGAAACAAACTTTTAATAGAAAAAAAATATAAATATATGATAAATAAAAAAAATAGAATCATCTTCTCCTTAGATTTAGTTATTGCATTAGATAGCTTAAAAAGAGCACATAAAATGTTTTAAAATAAAGAAAATCATTTTATTAGCATATAAACTTCATTACCAAATAGTTTCTCTTGCTGCATATATTAAAAAACATGTTTTATATTCTCAAGCACTTTTTTAAATAATAAAGAAAAATAATTCTCTAATTTCGTGTTTATTTTATAAATTTTTAAGGTGTCTAAGGTGTTTTGTTTTGTATCAGAATTCTAAATATAACATGTTACAATTGTTTTTTTGAATTTACATAATCTTTAAATTATAATGAAATTTTACCAATAAATACTTGAACTGTCCAAAAGATATATTTTTTTCAGATCATATAAATTAAGAGAAAGTTAAAAAAGTTTTAAATCGTTTAATGCTATAAATATTGGTGAGTTTAATCAATATTTTAAAATAATATATATATATATATATATATATATATATATATATATATATATATGTGTGTGTGTGTGTGTGTGTGTGTGTGTGTGTGTGTGTGTGTGTAATAAGACGGTCTTCACGATGAGTGGTTGCACTCATGGCCCATAAAAGTGACACCGTTTTATTTAATGACGTTTATTAAGATAACGTCGAAGGACTAATTCCCCCTTCATCATATGGACACGACAAACTGAGGGGTCAGCTAGCCTGAAGTTATATCTAGAAGACCCTTAACACCTGGGTCAACATCTCAGTCAAAATCTATGGGATAATCTGCCTGGAATAGCATGAATCTTCTTTTTGGAAAGTTCATAAATTATCCGCTAGGCTAATGTAGAGTTATAATTGTTCAATCCTCTTCTCTGTGGGCATAAAATTTACCCCAGTGGTCAATTTAGAGTAGGGGTTAAAAAGGGGAATGCAAAAGGTCGTGGGAATTTTTAGCCATTTGCTTAAGTTTTGAAAGTCCCTGAGAATTTTGGCAAAAAGAAAAGGATGAACGAATTGAGAACTTTCCCGTTAAAATAAAATTTTCGAAAATTTTAAGTAACAAAATAAGTAATTTATGATTTAATTCTTATTGTAAGCAAAAAACTCAGGAGTTTTTAAAACTTAATTCAAGGACTGAAAATTAACTAAATTAGCATTCATTTTCTTTACTTTTCCTCGTGTTATCATCAGCTCTTTTCTTCACGCAGACATTTCAGGGGGTCTGTAGTTATCTCTCTGTCGATCTCTTAATGGTTGCAGGTGGCATCGACACTTTTCCTCTGCCCGGGGTGTTTAAGAGGGACTCTCGATGGCTGGTTGCAGTCATCGCCCATAAAACTGACAAGGTTTTAGCTAAAGACTTTTATTAAGATAACGTTGAAAGAAGGGTTTCCACTTAATCATAGGGATCCTTACACACACACACACAAACATATATATATATATATATATATATATATATATATATATATATATATATATATATATACATATATATATATATATATATATATATATATATATATATATATATATATATATATATATATATATATATATATATATATATATATATATATATATATATATATATTTATATATAGAGAGATACATAGATATACATAAAAATAATATACATTACGAAAATACTACTGTATATAGGTATTTCCACCGTGTATGATACCTTGTGTGCTTTAAGGAATATTTGTTATACATTGTACTTCTTCACTTATAAGTTTTCGTGTACATTCGACCTTTTATTTCAGGAAATGTGAAAGCGATAAAATACATAAAACATTTAATTCTTTAAGGGCTACTTATATTTATTGAAGGATGAGAAGAAAACACATTTGATTTAGGAGAGAAACAAAAAAGAAATCTTTTATAAAAGAAGCGAAACTTTCACCTCTTGAGTTTATATATCGAAGATAAAAACACTTTCAAAGAGTAATTATATGGTAGACAGCTGCTATCGACGTCTAGGGAGGACAGTAAAAGATACATTGATCTTTGCAACCTTCGAGATATAACGTGGAAAAAGATAATGCAAGTAGATATCCTATTACTTAAGTCATTTTCGTTGAAAAAGAATAAGGCATGTGCCTAAAATAAATAACGTTAAATAAGAAAAAGATAATAATTAAGAAAAAGGTACCTGTTATTTCTCGTGGGAGATACCCTTTGGTTAAAATACTTCAGTAGTGTTTGCAAAATACATAAAGCATTTAAGATACACATTTATAAGCAACAATTACAAATGTGTAATATAACAATTACACATTTACAAGCATTTAATATAACGTTTGCTTAAGAAGTACTTCTGTTTCTTGTAAAACTTATTACGAATAAGAATATTTAGTGCAACATGTAAAATTAAAGTTTAATAATATATTTTTGTTTAAATTAAATAAACAAATATGTTGGTGGAATCAATTAAATAAATTATCTTAAAAAGTTACTTTTATCAAGATTTATGAACACGTGGTGGCAAAAATATTTTCTGATACAATACTCTATAAAATGGAAATCATGTTGATCATTGTATCAAAGAATAACATTAACTCTTCTATTCTCAATATAAATTTAAATGCCATAGAATTTTGGAAAGGATGTTATACATAAGTTTTATTATTATCCCAAAATATTCTACTAATGTTCAGTGATACAAAAAATATTATTTTTTTAAATTACAATATAATTTTTATTTTAGATTCTGAAGAAATTTAGTGTAATAAATTGAAAAAAAAATGTTAACCATTCTATCAAAGAACAACATTAATTCGGCTATTCTCAATATAGTTTTAAAGGCAATAGTATTTTCCAAGAGATTTTATACAGGAGTTTTATTATCTCTATATTTCGTAGTAATGTTCAGTGATACAAAAAATATTATTTTGTTAAATTACAATATAATTTTTATTTAAGATTCTGAATAAATTTAGTGTAATAAATTGGAAAAATGTTGACCATTGTATCAAAGAACAACATTAATTCTTCTATTCTCAATATAATTTTAAATGCAATAGTATTTTCCAAGAGATTTTACACAGGAGTTTTAATATCTCTATATTTCCTAGTAATGTTCAGTGATACAAAAAATATTATTTTGTTAAATTACAATATAATTTTTATTTAAGATTCTAAATAAATTTAGTTTAATAAATTGGAAAGAAGTTAATCATCGTGTCAAAGAAAAACATCAATTCTTCTATTCTCAGTATAATTTTAAAGGCAATAATATTTTTCAAGGGATTTTATGCAGGAGTTTTACTATTATCTCAACATTTTCTAGTACTGTTCACTGATACAAAAAATATAATTTTGTTAGATTACAATAAAATTTTTTTAAGATTCTGAAGAGAGGTAGTATAATCAATTTTAAAGATAAATTTTATAACTCATATTGATTAAACTATAATAAGAAAATTAATTTTATTTGAGAGGGAGACAAAAGTTTTTAGAACGGAAGGGAACATTTCCCTGTTGAGTTTGTATATAAAATAAGATTAATATTTGAAGGAGTAATTATTTGGTGGACAGCTGATATCGACGTCCAGGAAGAGCAATAATTAATGCAAGGTTCCTTGCAGCCTTCCAAATATAATAAGAAAAAAATAGTGCTTGCAGATTTCTTATTACTTAAGTTGTCCCAATGAAAAAAAAGAACCCATAAGATGGCTTTAATACCACAAAACAATTAACATTTCTATTTCTGTGATTTAAAAGGTCTCTGGAATATTACAATAAATGTTTCTATTTCTTGTAAAACTTACAAGTAGGTATATATTATATAATATATGAAAAAAAATTGTATTTTTTTGTTATTTTAATAGACGTATTTGTTGCTGCTATTAATTAATTTAGTTTAAAGACTTATTCGAATTTTAATCCTTCTTTTTAATCCTGAAAGGAAAGTGTACACTGAATTCGTTGCCTTAGCAATGATATTATGTTGACGCGTGATAAGGCCTATAGAGTGATTTTCTGTTTATACGTGAGAGACTAAATCAAAAAGTGATTGTAAAAAAAGTGAATTTCTCTAACGTAACTGTAAATATAAAAAGTAACAAAAAAATCTAGAAATCAAATCTTTAATAGAATATTTCAAATAAGGTTATAAAATGAATATCAAGAGAATACTGAGAAATATCTTGAGAAACAAACTGCATGATGTATCATAAATCCATGAGTAGACAACAGTGTGAAAATGAATTGGAGGCTTTAATATTTACCATACAATAACAATATTTTTATTGTGATTCCCAAATCATGCTTAAGGATATAGATAGCCTATTTCCCGAGTTATATAGATCAATATACGGAGTAAAATATTTCATACACTGAGAAAAATAACTGGTAAAATTATATCGGTGGTTTTGTAGTGGCGAATGCTATATGAACAAATGCCCCTGTACTGTAAAAAATAGTAACATTAATGCGAAAACTTCACAAATTTTTGGTTAATTCGTTTCTATTTAATAAATATATCCTGTATTTATTAACACATTGTATGCGGGACCCCGTACTAGAACGCTTTCTAGCGATTGATACTTGAACGCGAGTCACGTACTAGTACGGTTTAGTTTAATAACATAGTTTGTTTGTAGCTACAAAAATAACGATATATAAAAGTAAACGAATCCGAATGTTCTTGCCTACTACATAGATTCTAGAAACATTTAGTCAAATAAAAACATCAGTCGATGAGGAATCATACAACGGGAAAAAATTAAAACTATATACCACTATTTCCATTTGATATTTCATATTTACGATACTATTATAAATTTATCCACTTAAAAGTATATTTGTTTTACAAAAATCTTATGGTTGTTATTTATATATTTCTATTTATATATGTGTTTATACATTTCAATATAAAATACGAAAATTTGGTTAAAAATTTAAATAATTTTCGATCTATTGAGATTTAACTGAATAACTAAATTTAATCGCAAATTTTAGTTAAAATGATTTGTTAAAAATAAGTTTTAACACATCGTTTGCGTAACAATCGTCGGGACAAGTACTAGTACGTTTTCTGACGATTAATACTTGAGCGCGGATCCCACAGTAGTACGGGTTATTGTAACAATATGGTTTATTTGTGGGTACAAAAATATCGGTATATACAGGAAAACGAAGCCGAGTGTTCTTGTCTACTAAATAGATTCTGGAAAAATTTAGACAAATAAAAACTAATTTTTACATCGGTCAATACGACTGATGTAAAATAAAATAGTTTTTGATCTATCGAGATTTAACTAAATAATTAAATTTAAGCAAAATCTTACAAAAATCTTATTTTATTATTTATATATTTCAATATAAAACACAAAAAGTTGATTAAAAAATTAAATAATCTTTGATCTATTGAGATTTGACTGAATAACTAAATGTACGCACAAAACGCTCGCTCCCGGTATAATTCCGCTGCGAAATATACCTGCACACAATATGTTAAAACAATCTGATTCAATCATACTAACAAATATCATTAAAAATAACATCTTTCAGCTGCTTGTAAAAATAGGTCCAAATGCGTATGAATAAAACATCATACTTTATTTAATTGGAAATATTTTATAATATTTTTACTCCTTCCCATTTTGCATTTGAAAAGGTATCATGTATTTAATAAGACAATCCAAGGCAACAATCTTAACCATTCTGGTAAATAATAAAAAATGGAATATTAATATTTTAATATACTATCAATGAACCTCCGCTTGTAACGTCTGTCATTTCTGTTTTAGTTTTATTTAAACAGAGTGAAATTTCAGGTATTGGGAATTTCATAATATTTCATTTATAATGACAGCTTCCGAGCATATTCAATAACTTTAAGTTCAATTAATCTTGCGTATTTCCAAAAACGTTTTCAAATTATTCAAATTAAAATGTCTAGACTTATGGATGAGTCCTTTAGTCAAGTGTGAAATTACGTTTCAAGTGTTCAATATTTGTGTAGCTGTCGTTAAATTCAATCTTAAGGTAATGAAATAAATTTTCCTCATTTCAGAGAGACATATGATTAAACCGATTTTCATTAAACCAATTTATTTCCTATATGGGCGTTCGGCTTTCAAATTAATGATGCCACTTTTGATGATAATAATTTTATTGATTTATTATTAGGATGTTTTAACATTAAATAACGCCAAATGTGGTTTTCCGATTCTGCTTCTGGGATAGTTAATTTAAATTGAAATATACCACACGTATTATTTTTTTAAATATCGTGTATATTTATGTATAAAATTACTTTGATGATATTTTGTATATGCAATTATTAAATTAATTCGAGAATGGTTTATATTCACAATTTGATCCAATACAATGTTTTTATATTGAAAATCCAGAATTGCACACATATTGAGATTATTCTAATGCCACTTGAAACCCTTCACTGCTTAACGGGGTTAAGCACATGATATATCAGGATCGAATTCCCGTACAGGAGATGTAGCAATTTTAATGTTACGTAATTACGTTTATGATGACTATGTGGCATCAAGAGTATTAAAATATTTTTTTCTTGCTTTTATATCAAAAGGTCCAATTTATAATTAAGTTAAAAAATATTTTACAATTTTTGGATTTACAGAGTTATAACAGGATAACATCTATCGAGTCGTTTTTACATATAATGCAGTGATTATAAAAGGTGCATAATTCGTAGTTTGGTTTGGAGTACTTTGGTGTACCTTTTTGGAATACGAGCTCTATTGAGAAAGGGACCTACTGCTTAAACTCGATTATTACTGGGTACCAACATCGACATCACAGTGGGATTCGTGCCTACACGACCTCACCTCCAATCAATATATATATATATATATATATATATATATATATATATATATATATATATATATATATATATATATATATATATATATATATATATATATATATATATATATATATATATATATATATATATATATATTATTAATATATATTATATATATATATATATATATATATTATATATATATATATATTATATATATATTTCTATATATTTATATTTATATATATAAATATATATATATTTATATATATATATATATATATATATATATATATATATATATATATATATAAATATTTTATATATGTACTATATATATATATTTTTTTATATATTACAACTGTTGTGTGTGTGTGTGTGTGTTGCATGTGTGTGTGTATATATGTCAAGTATATATATGTATATATATAATTATATATATACTTGTCGTGCAAGTATATTTATATAAATTATAAATATATATATATATATAAATATATATATTTATTATATATACAGAGAGAGAGAGAAAGAGAACAGAGAGAGAGAGAGAGAGATAGATAGATATAGTTATATCTGTGTGTGACTGTGTGTGTTACCAAATCAAACATAAAAATATGTATACATATAACTTATTGTAGAGTTCTCTTGCATTATTCTCAAAGGTTTTTGAATTTAAAAAACAAATTCAAAAATGTTATATTATTACAGAAATTTAGTATTTTAATTGCAACTATCTTTAAGTTTAATATATTAATTCACCAGTCTTTAAATGTTAAATATTTCTTATCTCAAAAACATGCAAACAATTATGGATTAGTAGGAATGCTTCATTATTATCTCTATCTCTCTCTGTAATCAAAACGTAAGAAAATTCAGAGTATTTCTTACGTACCAAAATATCTATTATTACGAAAAGTAAATTGAACATTTATAAATAACCCGCTTCCCTTCATTAAGTATAGAAACATTTTTTAAACAAATTCCCGAATTTCACTAGATCTAATTTAATATGATTGTTATTTTGAGGCATATCTTTACCTTATAGAATATTTTAGCAACTGTTAATAGATACGTAATCCAAAAAATACAACTACTTTTTTTCAATGAACCCAGTATTCTCTAATAATTAGCAGCATAATTCTTTGTAAAACATATCTAGCTTCATTATGTAGCAGACTATTACTTAAGGTTGTAATTTTTCAATTTTGCCATCATACTGTATACGTTTTAAATCAGAATTTGAAATTACATTTGACTTTTTATTACAAATGAAAATGTATATTTTTTAAATACTTGTCATTTTATATAACTCTCTAATTAAATGTCAACTCTGTGTTTTTATGGACATGAAATTCTTAAAAATTTATAATTTTATGTGCACATAACATTAATACATATTTTATGTCATACGATTAATTTTGCTTAAGTTTCGTTTTTAATTGTTTACGCTCTAATGTTCCAATAATGGAACATGAGTTTTAAAATAAAAATTCACATATAAAATAAATCTTATCAATATCGCTTTTACATACAAATAAACACGGTATTATAAAGTAATTTTTACAATAAATTTTTATTTTGTTTAGATAATTATTTATTTTTTACAATTTTTTTTTGTTTTATTATAATTTGTCAAATTTACTCTTTCTTACAATCAAATTTACCGAAATTCCAGTTTAAATGGAAAAAACGCAATACTTTAAATTATATCATTAGACAGCATATCATATGGGAATACAACAAGCGAAAAATACTATTTTTAAATTTTAAAGGTAAAATTTACATTTTATATCTCTGTTAAATTATTGGAACATTGCCTTTTCAAGGGTTCATTTTTCATTTATATGCAAAGCATTGTATGATATTGGAAACATTATTTTCTTTGTCATTCAGATAAGAATAGCAACTTTTCTAAAGAAAATAAAAAGATAAAGCTGCAAATGGAAGCTGCAATACTTCGAATCGTTTATTATATTGGTACTTGAAATTGATGTTCAATTCAGTAAAGTCATAACAATAATAAAAAAAAATTATAAGATGGCTGAACATGTGTGTAGGGGATGGGTATGGAATGGGGGGCTTTCACCTGTGCTTTTGAAGACAAGTGCAATTTCATGCAACATATATATCTTATTGCATATGTTTGCTAAAATAATTATCAGTTTTCTTTGAGATAGAGTGTTTCTTATTAGTTTTGTTGGATGAAGTGAAAAAGTTGGATATGTGCTTTCTATGTGTTTAATGTATAAAGTTTTCATAAATTTAACACCATGTCCGCCAGATGCCTTACAATACAAGATGCTCTGGCCTTTATAGAAACTGTTTCAGATTCTGATTTAGAAGATGTAAATATTTGCCAGTTAGATTCCGACGAACCTGGTAATATAACCGATGAAGAAGATATTGACGAAAATAATTTAGATGCTGTTACGCCATTCGATGTGTGTGGAATGGTCGAAATTATTTTAAAAAATTATAAGTACTTCTGATGAAGACAAATTTCAGAAACCGAGTCCAAGGGGCAAGAAAAAGTGAAAAACTGTAAACATTGATTTAAAATGGAAAAAAAAAGTGAAATCCGATAATGCAACAGAATTGGAAAAACCGGTACCAATATTGCATAAATTCTATAGTGTCACAATATTTAACAATTGTACATTATTTAAAGATAAATAAAAAAATTGTTAATATTAAGATGATGTTATAATTATTAGACATTAAATAAACGAATTTTATGAGCTTTTAAAAATATGCAAAAAATAATCATGTAACACGACAATGTTCCAAAACCCTCAGAATTTTTTTCATTTAATTTTAAAATTTTGTTGCATTTATAGATCTTTAATTAATATAATAATCACAGTTCAATCCATTAAGATTATACTTTCTTAATTCAGCACCTAAACGGTTAATGTGTATCATTAAACTTAGTATTATTGAATAAAAATAAGGCTTGATAAGCATTATAATACGTTTCTGGAAAAAAATAACCAAATAAACAATTGAATATTTTAAACAATCACAATTATGTACTAAAATATTACAAAAAATATCTTCGAATATTGTGTAAATTATTTTTAATCTCCTCTTTTTTCGATGCAATTTACACTTTTTTTTTGAGTGATAGGTATAAGTTTAATGTTTTAAATAGAGTTTTGCTCTTGCTTATGTAAAAAGTAAAATGTTTGAACAAGGTACTTCTCTCCAACTGTATTGTTCACTAACAGTAGGGTTATAAATTAGTGAAGCTCAACCAATTAAGTGTTGTTTTTTCCTACTTTTATTAGATTATTTTAGTAAAGTGAATTAACTTGGAGATATTCCAAAATAAAATGTTCATATATCTATATGAACAATTGTGACATATACTGAGGTCTTTGAACCGTAATTTTTTTCGTTCCGGTCTCCATTCTGGCTCAACTAAAGATATTTATTTATCAGCTCAGTCAAAATGACGTTTTCCAGGTTTCGGCTTAGTTCCGAATGAATAATTTTATTTTATATTCTTATTTGTACTAAAAATATTATTCTATTATAAACAAAATATAATTCTATCAAAATTTTAAAAAAATTCATTTTTTTAGAGGTATCCGTCTACGTTTGAAAAACATCTTTTTTTGAAAATAACATAATTTTTTTTATTTCTTTATTGTAAAATTTAAACTTTTAGGCTTCTAAATCTGTTTTTGTTTTGTCTCTACGGCATTTTAATGAAAAGTTACAGTTGTTTAAATATCAGTGACAGCTGTCAAAACAAAACGGAAGTAGCAACTTCAGAACCGGAAGTTGTGAATTTAAAGCCTTCTAAAGAGCATTTTTAGGACAAAACTTTTTAAATTTTCATGAAGATTAGTTTAAACATTTTTCTAGTATTTTTAATAATTAGCAACTTGACAATTAGAAAGTTTTGAAGCAAGATAGTATGGGGAATTTTAAACATGTATTTTAATTTTTTAATAGTTAAAATTGCTTTCATAAACTTCAAAGGAGTTTTTCTCAGAACGGTATTTTCCATAAAATGTTGAAATGTGATTTATCAAAAAGTTCTTAAAATATTTTGTTGAAAATTATTATGAATGCTTTTGATAGTATTTACTAGTAAATGACCTAAAAGCTTTAAATTTGGATAATTTTTAATGATGTTACACTCATAGATAGATATAAAGGTAATGAAAATTCGTTAAAAATTCAATGTGTATGATTTTGAAGGACCAAAATTTTTTACCAAATGTAAATTAAGTAAAGATTTTAGGTGATTCACTAGTCCAGTGCATATATAAATGTGTTGAATCAAAAAACATTGAAATAATTTAATTTAATAAAAAATTAGACCTTTTGAAAAAGCCCGATTTTTTACTAAATTTTCTTCATTTATTAAAAATTTTATAAAAACTTCTCCAAGAATAAATTTTTAAGTGCAATTCTTTATGATAATATAAAAATTAAATCTAAGAATGTAAAAACAGGAACTAGTTTCTACGTTTAAAGAAAAAAGTTCTCCGAACGTAGACGGATTTAATTGATATGCTATGTGAATTTATACAATTGACCAATATATACGATACGAGAGGTAAGCAGAGAAAGGCAAGAATTATTATTGTTATCCATTATCAAAATTGCATTTAAGAACTGAACATTCATGGGAATTAAATCTGCCTTATACTAGTAGTTTCATAAGAAACTGAAATAGAAAAGTACCAGTGCACATGTTAACAGGAAATCGAGAACCAATGTACGCGTAATAACGATAATTATAAGGTTAAATTTAAAATAAAAAATATTGATAAGTTGGTGACGGTAAACAAAATTATTAAAGATATATCGAAAAGAAATAAACAGATAATATTTCGTTTTTGATACAGTGTTTATTCCAACCAAAGAAAAGGATTTTTTTTTTGGTTTTCAGTGCAGTTCCGATTCGAAGTCCTTTTTTCGGTTAAGATCCAGTTTTCATTTTGACCAAAATAAAGTATTTTTTCTGGTTTTCAGTGCAGTTCCGATTCGAAGTCCTTTTTTCGGTTAAGATCCAGTTTTCGTTCAGACCAAAATAAAGGACTTTTTTTCTGGTTTTCAGTACAGTTCCGATTCGAAGTCTTTTTTCGGTTAAGATCCAGCTTTCATTCCAACCAAAATAAAGGATTTTTTTGGGGGGAGGGGGTTCAGTGCAGTTCCGATTCGAAGTCCTTTTTTCGGTTAAGATCCAGTTTTCGTTCAGACCAAAATAAAGGACTTTTTTTCTGGTTTTCAGTACAGTTCCGATTCGAAGTCTAACGTATATTACCTGTTATGTTTAATAGATTTTACTTCACTTTAACTTTCACCTTCCTGCATGTGAGACTCAGCACACTTTACGGGTAACTCTGTTTTAACGTGTTTCTGTTTAACTTTTTCCCTTTTATCTTATCTTGAAAGACTAAAGTGAATTTTTATTCCTCATTTTAAATATTCTCTATTTCATGGAATGGGTAAAAAAGGAATTCACTTGAAATTTTTTATATTTGCACCAGGCTTTTGTGTTACGTCGTAGCGTGTTCCTAAAATGCACAACATGATTGTGGTCTTGGGTGAAAATCCAGAAAATACTTTTTAATTGTTAATTAATTTTCTTTTAACATCTGATTTGTATCATTTTAATTTGCATAATGTCGAATATATAATTTTTCCTCTATGGGGTTTCACGGTAAAAAATATATGCATCAAACTGATCTTTTCCATATTATTCAAGAACTATATGACGAAGAAAATGAACGGACGAAATCATTTGAAGTGATAGAAATTTGAGTGAAGACGAATTCTACTTCCATAGAAATAAATTTCATTTTAAAATTAATTCTAAACCTAGATTTTTCCTTTTAAGGTGAGAGCATTTTTCATTTTTACTTGTCTACACTTGTTTTTAATAAGAACAAAACTATCTTTGGTTTTAAAATAATTAAATAAAAATTAAAAAAAGTTTTAATTTTTTGTAATGAAATATATCATTATGTAATTAACGGACTAATATAAGTATTTAAAAATGCTTATGCTTTCATTTCGGTGTGATATAATATGTAATTACATCAGTTTTCATTTTTTTCTCCTAAACAAAGTTGCAATTAATATTCCTTTGTTTCTGTAGCTTTCTGTGGCACTAAAGAACAGATAACATCGAGCCCATTCTAGAGAAACGGTTTAGACACATTGTATTACTTTTTTATCCCTTATTTATGTATTACTAATTATATGTAATACTTCAAATATATATTTTTTCTAGGAAAAAAATATAATACCTAAAGAAAGCAAATTGCAAAAAAATAAATTCTGTTAAACATGCTGTTACAGGTTTAACATAATGGTCACACCGTTAACAGCATAATTAAAAATTTTTAAAACATGTAAAGAAGAAATGAATTTTTTGTTATTTTTTTAAAAATACTTCCTTAATTGTGATAAATGTTTCACAAGGCATACATATTTGAAATATTATATTCCTTATAGAAAGAGTGATTATAAGTAGTTCAATATGTCATATCTGTTTCTATAGAATGGTTGATTCTGATATAAAAATTACAACATACTTGATGAAAAGTATATTTTCATAGTTTACTCAGCAAGTGTTCGGATGTTTTCCCTTGGTATGAGAAAAAATCCACATTACATTTTTCTCCGTATTATTTTTTCTAATTTTTTTGAATAATATATAAGGAGATAATTGCATATCCTAAAGATTTTAGCGGAAAGGAATTTTTACATATTAGTCTTGACCTCAAGTGTAACTTACATAAATATGGCAATATCCTGGTAATTACTAGCGTTTTGACCTATAAAGGCAATTTATGAACCATGTTTTGACGGGTGGTTGATATTTTAATCAATTCAAGAATGCGTATCATGAATCCAGGTTACCGAAGAGAAGAACCTTACACATTCGAAAGTTAAGATCATTCGTTTTAAAAGAATGTACCACAAGTGAAAAGATTGTTCTACTCCAAGCATGCGGTTTTATCAATCAATAGTTTATAATATTTTTATAAGGAATTTGTAATATTTACATTGTTGAATTGCGGGGGCAACGTCTCTCGCGTCCTCGGCCACGAACTTCAAGTCATACGTGTCCTCTGGGTAGTGCTAAATGAGAGACATCCTCAGGGGTTTACCTGATTTAGGTATATACGGGTGTTACGAGTCCGGGGTTCCCCTGAGTGATCTTTTTCTAATGTCTTCTCTGGTAGATCAGAACTTGTTCCTTAACGGAATTGATCAAATTAATTCTCGAACCATGACGGGCCTTGCGTAGGTCATCTGCAGCATTATAGCTGCTGTGGTTGCTGTCGTGGTGACTGGTCATTCAGTTTGTCAATGCTGTATGGGCCCATTAGCCTGGGTCAGTGTAAAAATCTCTTACATTGTTGAATTACAAAAAGCTTTATTGTGTACACGGTGATGGTAAAAAATAGTATCTGAATACTTGTCAAGAAGGGTTTATTTATTTTACTGGTCTTCAAACTAACTTCCATGAAACTATAGAATGCAGCGAAGACTGCACACAATGGATACGTAATTCATAAGGTACATAAAATTATCATAGCTCATATGTAAAACAAGATTTTTAAGTCTGCCTGTAACATCGGCTTTGAGAAAGAAATTCCTCGGGTTGAAAAGCAGTAGACCACAGTATTACAAACCAACAATCCCATCTGATTTACTCAAATTTTACTCCTTATCAGCTGTTACAATATATATAAACAAAAACGTACAATTATTTGAAAAATAGTGTAACCCTTTAATGCCTGACGTATGATTTTAGAGACAGCCAAATAATAGCTTGTAAATTTTCATATTTTGGTAGAACAAATTTTATTTTAGAAAATCGGTTGAGGTTAATCTTGTAAACACTCTTGAAATTTTTCAAGTAATTTCTATTTTTTACAAATTTCTCATTTGGATGGATATTTTACGACTTTTAGAAAGCGCAAATAAATTTACGTTTTCAGCAGGTCATAGACAGGTATCATCTGTTATAATACTGAATTTTATAGAACGTATTTTACATGTAATACCAAATAAATCTCTTTTCCACAAAGTGTTTCTTTTTTTTAATGGCATCCTATGGTGTTTAAAATGATAGGTTATCACTAAATTGACGTACTATAGAATTTAAAGTTGTTTAAACTTCATATTTATTATATTCTGTGCAGTCCATATAAACTTATATTTAAGATATGCATCGATTGCCATCGATAGAAATGACTCCATATTAAGGGTTGGTCTCACCAAAGTTGTTTAACGCTGTTGTAATGTACTTACAAGACAAACACCAATGCTCGTTCTAAAAGGGAAACACGGTAAAATATATGGAATTAAAGGAAAATACATAATTTTTAAACTAAAACATTTATTATGTACAATATTTACAAATTAATTCATCACTTACTTAGTTTTTAACCTGACCTGCAATTATTTGGTTTTGTATTCATCAATACTCTCGAAATAGTATTCCTTATCAAAATATTATGAGACAAATGTAATAATTATGAATATTATTAAGTTTACCTCCAGTAATGACAGTGGAGCAGGCAAGGGCTGTGAACAGACTGGGTGTCGATGCGGGCATTCGGCGTTTTTTGATTGTCGTCTATGCTGGCGCCCCCATCACATGCATGCGGGCTCGGGAATGATTGCTGTCCCGGGCTCTCTGGCTTGCTCACGGGATCTCAATACAACTCTTAAATCACGACATCGAGTCCTTTTTCCACTTTCTTTCCACACCTTTACACCTTGGTTCAACGCCATTTTTTTCTCTATCCCAATCACTCTATCCCAATCAGATGTGGAAAAATTTCACCAAAAGTGAAATTCTCCCACATCTGTATCCTATTTGGGAGAGCAGGTGGGCTCATTAAAATGTCCCCCTTTGGTGAAAGTTGACATTATTGCTTAGTCCCTGCCGCCACATCTTAGGGCTACATCCATTACCTGGGCTTGACCTTTGACACTTATGATACTCCGCGAGCTTATAACTCCTCAGGGGTCCCAACTAAAACTCGAAGTCAACAGCTGCACCTAATTTTTTCTCGAAAATTTAGTCCACAACTGTGTATGCAAGTGCTGATTATAGTGGGAAAGCACTTTGGTACAAACGCTAACCGCGATTAATCTCTGTTTAAACAGAGAATTGCGTCCCACCATTGGTTGGTGTCATGGGTTACCGTTAATCGACTCTGGTGAAACCAGACCTTAAAGGGTTAACATTTTGGATGGATACTTTAATTCATATATTCTTCACATATATTGATTTATTCAGGCATTCCTTAATTTTTAAACTATTTTCTAACACAACTCACATACGTGATGAGGAGATTTAGATCAGTAATATAATTGGTTAATTCATACGAGAAGTAAAATGTTTGGGATCTAAATTTGACCTCATCACATGTTTTGTAAAGGAAAGATACTATAAAATATATTCAACAGATTTTTTCGTCGTGTGCGGTACTCTCGGGCGGGGTTCTGATCCCAGTCCCAGATTAAAATCCCGTCTCGTACGTGCACTAAATAAGAATGTACCTTGTGGAATTATTTATGATTCCCTAAGGTTCAGTGCCCAATTTGAAGGGGCAAGGTTTTTACAAGTTGGAGATCTCAAGGCGATGTTAAGAAGACCAATAAAGTTTTACAACTATCCGATTGAACGAAGGATAGTCTAGAAAGGGAAAGAGAGGTTCGAAAGATGCGATTGATATAAAAGAAGAAAAGTCTAGAGGTGTTTGAGAAGTCGAATCGAGATGAAGTTCAGAGTTCGGCGAGGAGAGAGTTAGACGGTAAGTTTTCAGGACTCGAGGACAGAGTACGGAGATCAAAGGAGTTGGGCCCAAGGAACACCTCGACATCTCTCAACGACCAGAAGTTTCCAGCTCATCCGCTTTTCAGTATCACCCCGAGTTATATTAGAAGGCCCCATACCAGCGGTGATACGGAGTCCACATTATCATCACATCAATCGAAAGGTATCTACAAGAGCTCCCAAGAGTACAGCCTTGGCACACCCAAAAGATCCACAAAGGTACGCATTATTATACATATTTGAAATTGAGATTGGGTCCTCTCTCCTATATACATAGAGTTAGCTAAGTGATAGGAAAGTATTATTATCATATCTTAATTGGTGTGGCACCTATTTTGATTATATTAAAAAGTAAATCGTATGAAACTTAATCTGAATCTTGTATATTAATAATGTATAAATATATAGTTGTAATAAATTGACTTATTTTTACTTTAAAGCTGTTTTCAGTCGTTCTTAATTTAGCGTATTAGTTTATTTTTAAGTCTGTAGTCTCTCAGAGCCTGTGGTTGAATTTAAACTTAAAATATCTACACAACGCAACCCAAATAATATTTAGTCTTTGTGACTAAAAGAAATAAACAACCACTATAAATTTGATCATAGGTGGATATTTAATTTTAAACGAGAGCTACAAGACTACACAAATGTATTTACTACAATACAAATACAACGAATGTTAGGCAGTGAATTATTGTAGAAAGAGGTAATCAGTCAAACTAAAACCATAGAATTTAATTAAAACTCGGCTTTTATCCTTCCTCAAAGAAACATATTCTGACCGACTGCTAGTTAGGGAGAGAAAGCTGAAACATATCAAACATAACCTTTTCAAAAGTAATTATTCCAAGGAGCTTCATTCAATTCGTAAAACAAGAAGTCATGTATAAAATTTTAATGTTCCTTTTAAGAGGACATAATTAACAGTACTGTGAGAGCAAATTTAACATCTTTAAGTATTGACATCGTTAAGTATTAATGAAAACCTTCATGACAATTAGATTAAAATGGTGAATGAAAGTCCAGAGACAAATTAACGTTAAAGAGTTCAAAGAAGTTCAAATAGTCAAACTTTTCAATATACTATCTACATTTTCAAAGTTCAGTTTTAAAAGTGATGACGGAATATGTGAATGAACGGGATTTACAAAAATTTTTGAATTAATTAAGAAACATTTTAAATCTTTAAATGAATCAAAGATAATTATGGTTGAAATAGTTTTTAAAATTTTCTTTGTATGTGTACAAAAAAAAAAGAATTTTCTTAAATGAATCACAGCAAATAAGTCGCATTCAAAATTAGTTTTTAATTTGATTCCAAATGTTTAACTCATTTATGGTAAAATCTTATTAAAAGTAAATGCATAAAATTGGTATTAAAAGACAAAAATCTCTGTTCTCCTGTTTAATGTTTTACTGTAATTTGAAACTAATTATTGTGCAATCTATTTAAAAATTAAATGCATGTTTATCACTGTATTTATTTAAAATGAGTTAAGAATGTCAAGTAAAAAGGACTTAAACTTTCTTACTAACTTTGGAAGAAATGCGTACTATTCTATAATCCATGAATAAAAAATTATCTTTCTGCATAAATAAAATTTTATATAAAATGTATAAAGCACTTCAAAATACTTCCTCGAATATAATAATAATTTTTAATAATATTCCAGAAGCTTAACTGTAATATATATATATATATATATATATATATATATATATTTATATATATATGACATGTAGGAGGGGTTAAGGTATGGAAGACACATTTGATTCCATATATAAAAACTTCTTTATTGTAATCCTTCTATCCATGGCTACGCCCTTTAGATATCCTTTGTTCTCCTAATTTTCTGGACAAGCGTGGATGATGTTGTCAGCCCGATTTTCTTCTGAGAACTGACTCTTTTCGCGTTGCTACCTAAACAAAATTCCTATATCTTCTTTCGTGTCGGCTTCTTCACTCTGTATAGTTCCTCTCGAGGATGTGTCTTTCTCCTATTACGTTATCGTTAATGAATTCCAATTATTTTTAATTATAACTCGCTTAATTCTTAACCCCACATTAAACCGGACACACACACACACACACACACACACACACACACACACACACACACACACACACACACACACACACACACACACACATATATAATATATATATACATATATATATACATATACATACATATATATTTATATATATATATATATATATATACATATACATATATATATATAATATATATATATATATTATATATATATATATATATATATTTATATATATATATATATATATATATATATATATATATATATATATATATATATATATATATATATATATATATGGTATATATGTATGTATAATGTAGATTTATACACATTTTGTGGTGATATTTATTTTTTACTATTTTAATATTAGTTCAAACACACAAACCAAACATTTTGATTTGGTTTTCGTTTAGTTTGGGAGTGCTACGGTCTACGTTTTGCCATACGAGGGGTAATGAGACCGGGTCCTACTGCTTAAAGCTGATTCCGAACGGCTACGAACATCCATGTCATAGTGGGATTCGAACCCACGAACCAAAGTTCCGAAGGCCGGCACCCTAACCATTAAGCCATCGTTCGATCTTTTCCCTTTTTCCAAGAAACACTTAGCAAATTCATATATCAAAATTAGTGGTTGTGAACACGTGCTAAGTAGCTGTAGATAAAGGAACGATTCAAATATTCAAGAAATTTTAATTTGGGTTAAGTTTCCCCATACCTTTAGAGTAATCTGAATCTTTTTTTTTGTTTAAGGCGTACATGTTGACGGCATTTAGCAAAATCATAAAATGTTTCTTTATCATGGTTGAATTTCTTTATTGAAAATTTTTTTTTGTCTTACCTTGAACTGCAGTCATTTGTTTTAAATGATTTTCTGAAGTTTATTCCCTAATGAAAAAAACGTATGAAACTTTTATTGAAAGCTCAAATTTATTATAAAAAATGATATTAGAAAGCTCAAATTTAATCATGTAGATATAAATATATTTTTTAATACATCTTTATTTAGCTCTACTTATTAGTCGGGCCATATCCTCAAAAATACTTAATACTTCAGAAAAAAAAGTAATTTTACTGAAGGTATTTCAAAGAAAACAGTTTTATTTTACCAAACAAGTCTTAGTAAAAATAAATTTCCATAAAGTTTTCCACTTAACCACATTCAGATTTCTTAGATAATTCTTTCGTAAAGTAAAGGAAAATAAATTACAAAAAAAAGATAAGCTTCTAAAACATTAAAAAAACAGAAAACTATTTACGAAACTAAATTTTTCAACCGAGATTTAATATCTCATTAAATGGAACTATAAGTTTGGCTTTTCTTTATTATTTCAGCAGTATGGAATAAATATATGTAATCAGATACTGTCCGATCCAGTCTATGTTGAGTGTTGAGGAACAAATATTTATATTTGTCGTACATTATTAAAAATTCAATTTCCGTGATATATTTTCATTAATTCTCAAAAAACCATTTAGAAAAATTCCTTCTGTAAAACTTAAAAAATAGATGGGTTTTATTTTAACATTTGTTAACATAAGAAATATTTTATTAGACTATATGTAAATAAGCATAATAAAATCTAAATTTAACGGAATTTTACAAATATCTGGTTTTATTCACTGTTTATTGAATCCACCAACGCTTCTAATAATCAAAAACGTAAAAATTAAATTAAAATACCAACATCGTCTGTACGGGGATTCGACCACGGGACTTCTTTTCCTGATGCCCGTTGTGCCTACTACTGCGCCACAGATACGACGGCAGCGAAGCGTTTTAAGCTACTTTATATTAACCTCAATAAGCGCACAATTCTGCTTTTTTAATAACAAAAACATTTTCTATATGATGAAATTGTCAATCTAAACCATTTTCGAATGAAGTTAATTACATACGCAAAATTTCATCAAAATCAGTCGAATCGTTTAGGAGGAGTTCTATTACAAACACACGGACAGAGGAATTATATATATATATATGACATATATATATATATGTATATATATATACATATATATACATATATATATACATATATATATATATATATACATATATATATACATATATATATACAAATATATATACATATATATACATATATTATATATGATATTGTCTATATATGGTATATATATGTATATGTATGTAATATATTAAAAAAACCTTCTTCGAATTCTAATTCCGTAAAAACTTTTTTCCGGCCACAAGATGTCTTAATCAAATTAGTGTCTTTGACTTTAAATTATTTCAATCCTTTTCCTAAAGCTTTCTGTCCTATAGATGTGAATTTTCTGTTTATTCAACAGGTTTTCCAGCTGTCATCGGCAAATGGTTGCGCGTTTTTCCCGATCTTAACATTTTAATTCGCTAAGTTTCTTGCATTTTGACCTCTTCTGCCTTCGCTTGTCTCGCTCTGTCTTCGCTTTTAGGTGCACCTCTGTTCAAGCAGCTTGATTTTGTAGTCTTTCTCTTGTCTGTCGTTGACTCATAAAGATGTCCTTTTTTAACAGCTCTAAATTATAGTTTTAATTAGACTTGTGACGTTCTCTTCAATGTGGGCCGACTGCGTCGTTAATTCTGCTAGCTTTTTAGGCTTTCTGACTCACTAGCCTGGGCAAGCAAATAGGGACTACATAATTATTATGACTAGATGGAATAATTATTACATGTATGTATGTATAATGTAGATATATACACATTTTGTGATGACATTTACCTTTTAATATTCTAATATTAGTTCACATACTCACTCACCTTTTCCATTTATCCAAGAAACAATTAGCAAACTCATATATAAAAATTAGTGGTTGTGAACACGTGCTAAGTAGCTGTAGATACGGGAACTATTAAAAAATTCAAGAAATTATTATTTGGGTTATTCTACCCCCATACCTTTAGTATAATCTGAATCATTTTTTATTTAACGCGTATGTGTTGACGGCATTTAGATTGACATTGTAAAATCAAAAAATGTTTCATTATCATTGTTAATTTTTCTTTTATGAAAGTATTTTTTTCTTTTACCTTGATCTGCAGTCATTTGTTTTAAATGATTTTGTTTATTCCCTAATGGGAAAAACGTATTAAACTTTTATTGAAATAACAACTAGATTTTTTTCTAAAAGATATTACAAATCTCAAATTTAATCATATAATAAGTTCTTTTCTTTTAATACATCTTTATTTAGCTCTACTTATAAGTTGCGCCAAATTCTCAAAAATACTTAATACTTCAAAAAAAAGTAGCTTTACTGAAAATATTTCAAAGAAAACAGTTTTATTTTACCAAACAAGTCTTAGTAAAAATAAATTTCCATAAAGTTTTCCACTTAACCAAATTCAGATTTCTTAGATAATTCTTTCGTAACTTAAAGGAAAATAAATTACAAAAAAAGATAAGCTTCTAAAACATTAAAAAAACCAGAAAACTATTTACGAAACTAAATTTTTCAGCTGAGATTTAATATCTCATTAAAAGGAACTATAAGTTTTAGCTTTTCTTCATTATTTCATCAGTATGGAATAAATGTATGCAATCAGATACTGTCCGATCCAGTCTATGTTAAGTGTTGAGGCATAAATATTTATATTTGTCGTACATGATTAAAATTTCAATTTTCATGATATTTTTCATTAATTCCCAGAAAATAATTTAGAAGAGTTCCTTTGGTAAAATTAAAAAAAAAATAGATGGGTTTTATTTTAACATTTGTTATCGTAAGAATGATTTTATTAGGCTATATGTTTATAAGAATAATAAAATCTTAATTTAACTTGTAGATTCCAGCAGATACAACAATTGTGCTGTAAATATTTAGAGACCCAAAACTCGGATAGGGTTCAACGTTTGTACCGTATACATTTGCCCCCTTCTGCAGCGATGGGGTCATTACTCACTTGTCATTTCGCCAGTCCCTCCCTATTGTTGAAGTTTTGCTGAGTGCATTAGTACCGGGAAGGAAATATGTGATTTTGTTTAGATACATGTGGAACTACTGGCGCTTTTTCGTCCATGTACAGCAGTTGTTTGAAAACTATTCATTACTAGCATATATCCCATCATATGACGGGATTAGTAAAATTTTTAATATTCCAGAACTGTTAAGTACCCAATGAGGCAGGTAAAAAATGGTTTATTGTTTGGCTGAGAATTATCTGGTTTATTCTCAATAATTTATTTATCATCATACTCCTCTAGAGTCTCCCGATCCTGTAATGCAGTTTAGAATCACATTGAATTCATTTTGTCAAACCGTGTGGTTATGTATAATAAACAAACATACAATAGAACAAACTTCTTAATTTCCGTAATGTACATAAATTAAAAGTTAGATATTTATTAGTAAGTGAAATAGACTCCTAGACTTATATGAAATGAATTTATCGTTAATACCGATTATAAAATTTTCATTGCAACAAAAAATAATAATTCAAAATTAAAATTATCACATATGTACCTAATCTATAATTTAAGCGAAATATAAAAGAAAATTGTTTACGTCATATCTAAGTTCAGTGATAAAAGATATTAAAATAGTGTAGACGACATTTAAATAGTTTAAAATATGAAATGATTAAATGAGATGTTTAAAGGAATGACGTCACAATGCTAGAAAAATTGTTATTTTTACTTATTTATTAAGTGATAAATGGATAAATTTAATCGCCTGCTCTTAACCGGGGAAAATAGGGCTTGAAATAATGGCATTAAACTCTCGAAAAGGGGAGAAGGGTTGGATTTCGAACGTTTTAAAGAAGACAGTATTTTTTGCTGTGATATGAAGTATATTTATACGAATTTATTTTAGAATCGGATCTATAGTTTAGGAGAAGATAAACTTTATTCGCTTTGAATGGATGCCTCTATCCATTCCAGGTCCAACCGCTTCATAAATTGGAGGTCAGACGGACAGATAACTTAGGCTATTATTATATAGGGGATTTCTTGTGAATCAAATCCGCATGGTTGAAGTTTTGCTGAGAGCATCAGTAGCGAGAAGTAAGAATATAATTTTGTTTGGCTACATGTAGAACTACTGTTTTTTTTTCCATGTACAGCAGTTGATTGAAAACTATTCATTCTTTCTTGTGATCCAAATCCGTTTGGAAACGAGTCAAAGCTTTTTTCCTTCGTCTTCTATCTTTTTATTTAATCTGATCATTCGTCCAAGATTTAAAGGTCTTTCTCAAAGTGAGATTGAAAAATTAATGAATGATTTTGAAGCTGAAAATTACGCTGATAGCGATTCCAGTTGCGAAAATGATATCGTGGTAGAACGTAATTAATCGTTTGATGAGAGCAGCGCTAAAATTGTGAATGATGAGCCACCAACTAATGGAAACATCTTTGAATGGAAAGATGTTGAAGAATCTGATTTTATAAATATTATGTGTTTTACCGGAAATATTGGAATAAAAGCAATCTTGGAAGGTCAAACGCAAATTACTTTTTTATTCATTTTATTTACTATAGAAATTTTAGAAATATCTGATTTTATTCACTTTTTATTGTGATTAACGTTATGAACTTTTTATGTTCAAAATTTTTTTTTCATAATATTTTCATTTTTTATGATTCAAATCACCTGTCTAGACTGCTGAAATAAAAAATTTATTTTTTGTGGTATATTTATTTAGACTTTCATTTTTTCTCGAACAGATTAATGAATTTTAAGAGTTTTTTAAATGTGATTCAGAATAAATTTTCATAATTTACAATACTAATAATACCTGACTAGTACGAAAGTTACATTCATTTATAAAACGCTATTTATTTAAAACATATTTCCCACAAAAATATCAATAATACATACCGGCCAGGTTACCATATTTTCTGCACATAAACAGGCATATCAATTGTATCAATGGTTTTGAAATTTATCGGTAACTAAATTGATGTAAAATTATTATCCTAAATGTGTGTCAATTATTCAAATTTGGCAAGAAGAGTATATCAAATCTGGATGCCAATTGTAAACTAAGAAATATCTTTATGTAAGTATTGAGACAAACTTATAAGGTGGCAGGTATATGTGTATACAGTGAAATTCGCAGAAAATTGTACGTATTTCGCTCACATTTTAAGATTTTACTTTTGCTAAGTGAAAACCATAGTGCTTTTTGGGTTAATTTTAAAAAAAAAACATTCTCATGGAAAAACCAAATAAAAAGGAAATTTTTACTATTTGTGAGAATGGCATTTCGTTCTTGTTTCTGATGTCTCTTGCTTAACCCAAACGTGATTGAGCCATACGCTACTCGTATTAAGATAAATCGGTGTGTCTTTGTTATAACGAGCACTGCTAGGGTGAAAGTATGATGATGCTCAAGTCGGTACTCGTAATTTTGAAGTAGGGACAAAGCTGAAAACCCGTAGGCTTGGCCAAACGTACCAAGTACCACTTGTACCCTGCCACCGCCAAAGGTATTGATTGAGAACTTAGAGAACATTGTGACCAGGAACATATTTTACGTGTCCCTGCTACCTTTAGAGAACACGGCAGTTTTTAGGCTTTCTTAGGCTCCGAACCCGCAACCTTTTAGTTACGAGAGCGTTGTTGTCTTTTTCGATTGAGTTACCGCTGTTCATCAGCCGATATGAAACATGTAAGCGAGGAAGATATGTTGAATATATATGAGCATTCTCTTCACATCCAAAGATATAATTCACTCAGCACCACAGAAATATTGTCTGTTGTTATTACATGGATTATGATTGGATGCTATTTTACAACAATTTTCGGAAATTATGCTGCAGATTTTAACGCCATATAGCAAGGCAGAATGGGAGAGTATAATCTGCAGCGTACGTAATATGACAACGGAACTTAAAAGTTATATCCTTGATAAAAATTTAAAAGATATATTAATAGCTAATACGACAATACATGAGCATTATTTTAAAGACTCTTGACAAACATTTTTTACTTAAGGTATAATCTGCCTCATACAATCAAATTTTTATAGAATCATTTTAGGGGGATTTTTAGATTTTGATTATAAAGTTCTTCATGGATGTTTGTTTCTCCTTCATGGAGATCCTAAATATTATCCTAAAGTGGCTGTCTGTGGACAATCTACTCAATTATCGGAAGATAACTGTAGGTATAATAATTACTATTGAGTGGTTAAGGAAAATGAACATAGATTTTAGATCAGTCTTTAAATTCGTGGCACCTCAGACGGCAAAGGCAACGCTCTTGTAACTTTATAGTCGTAGGTTTTGGAACCTGAGCTAGCTTAAGATCCGCCTTTGTTCGTTAAAAGTGCCTGAGGCATGTAATATATATTCGTGAACACTATGTCCTCCAAATTCTCAATCACTATCTCTTGGGATCACAAGCCAAGTTTATGTTTTCTTCTAGATCCCTGATTCAAAATTACGAAGACACACTTGATAAAAATCGTATTTTCATCCTAGCAGTGTTCGTTAAAACGAAAGGCATACTTTAATATGAACTCCGTATGGCTCAATCAAGCTTCGTTTGACCAACTGACATCAGAAACAACAACCAAACAGATGTTATAATCACTAACTTATTTTTCTTTTCTGAAATATTCTTTAACCATTTACATGATTATCCCGAGTGATCTCGAGTTCGTATATATTGCAATTATTATCCCGAGAAAACTCGTTTGAAGCAGAATTTGTCAGTACGATTTATTTTACCACGGCTTTACTCGTTCGGGAGGAAATAAAAGTAAATATTCACCTTTGATTGTTTGTTTGCAAAGTTTTGTTGGTTTCGCTGTACTGTTGGTGGGACTGGTCACGTGTTTTAAACTGATTGAAAAACTAATTTTTGAAAATCATCGTGACGAGTTTTCTTCACATTACGAAGACCCATTATTAGTTCTTTATCCCTCAGGTTAATCTCAGGGTATTTTTTAGACGTTATTACTGCTACTGATATAACATCATATCGAATGAGAAAAAAGTGTACTCTGTGCTTCAGTAAAAGAGATTCCATAGGTAAGCCAATAAAAAAGAATACCAGATAGCAGTGTACAGAATGTCAGGTATCACTTTGTGTTGTCCTTTGTTTAATAAACTATGATACAAAGGATAATTAACTTTTTTTCCATTTGACGGAAATACACTCGGGATAGTAAACAAATATTAAAACTAAATGCTTCTAGACCTGTAAAAAATAAAAAAATTCAACTTAAAACCTGCATAGTATGTTTCGTTTCATTTCCTTGTATTTAATAATAAAATTTAAAAATCTATCGATTTTTTGCATTTGTTTGGAAGAAACTTGTAAGGGAAGCGGTTAAACTGTAAAGGTAAAGAAATTTGACTTTCTTTTGTGAACACATATTCATTTATATAATTTTTCTTATCTCCAAAAGTGTGTTTTATTTAAACATTCCTCATTGTATTTCCTGCAGGTTCTGATAAACTATATAACAAAGGAAAACAATTAGAATTTAAAACAGTATCTGGTTTAAAAATATGACTAATCATTCTTTCATCATCATTAGCTTAATGGAATTTGAATAGTAAATCGTTTCATCTTATTTTAATTAAGAATAAATTCAGCATAAATTTGTGAATCTAAGTTTTATTCAATATCTAAGTTCTTTAAAATATTTTCTTATGTTCCGAAAAATTTCCTGTTGAATTTTCATGTCGGAAATATACATACATCTAAATTACAAATTGGTTTGTTTGATCACAGAAACAATGAAATGTTTGGTTACCTTATAATTATAATGATTTATAATAATTCTTTTTCATTCGATTCTTTCCGCTTCCTGATGTCATAGTCAGAATTTTTCTCAAATATTCTTTATTACAAAGATATATTCTCTAATTTCTTTATTAAATGCTAGACAAAATAAATTTTAAGCAAGATCAACCATGCGTTTAGTTAAAGCATTAATATAGAGTATCATTAAATATTTTTATTTAAGGTTCATTCAACATTTTTTCCGACCTTGGCATGAAAACTAAGAAAATTCATTTTGTTAATGATAGTTGAATAAATTAAAACAGTAGTTCAGAATTCATAGTTTTAAGTCTTTACTCTGCATACCTCGTGTCGTTTACTTAGGTTGAAATGAAAGTGGGTTAAATTTCTTTGCCGATATTTCAAGTGCCAATATACCAGAAAGTAAGTTTCCCTATTTAAAAGAAAAAAGAACTCACACTTTAACGGACATATTTATTGGCAAGAAGTACAGCAATGTTTTTTTCAACATAGCCACCACCAGAATTAAGACACTTGTCGTATTGCAGGATCAACTTTTGTATACGTCTGTCGTAGAACTTCCCGTCCCAGAACACCGTGCACTTCCCTTCCCGGACCGGCAGAATCTGAATTTGGTCCTGACCGAAGATCCACTATGATGCTAATGCATTGACTGCTGCATGGTTTCCGGGGTAAAGTGCGAAATCCAAGTCTCATTTCCCTTGACGATCCTGTCGAGGAACTCGCCGCCATCATTGTGATATCGCCGCAGAAATATCACTGCTGTTCCCAAGCGTTGAATTTTGTGTTCGGATGTCAGTTTTAGCTCATAGACCTGACAAAGCTGACGATGAATTTCAATTGGCGCAATGCTTTGTGCATTCAAGATCATCGACCGAACCTTGCAGGCGGCGGGAGAAGGAATTAGATTTTCCATTTCGGACCACTGCTACCCCACTACTGGCACGAATCGAGATTTGTCCAGCTGGCATATGATTAATGCGTCATAGATCTGTTACGCATTCGCAATTGACACGGATAATTATGTTTACTTTAAAGGGGAAATCATCTGGAAACTTACTTTCTGGATGAGCCTCGTAATTAGCTCTCTTATTGTATGACTTTGCCGACTGATCAGTCGCGGCTCGAAATATTAATGTTATTCTTATTATGGCTTTGGATAATGAACAGTACTCTTAACTTGATTTTTTTCAGAACTAAAAATCATTTCATATTTTGGGTTAATGTTTTTTCCATTTCAAAATTACTAGTCCCACGTTGACTGCCACGCTCGTTTACATTGAAATCTCCTTCAGGCCACGGGTACCGCTGTACAAAGGGCATTATGCTGGGTACTCCCACCAATATTTTCATAAAGCAAATCACTGGTGGTGGCAAGAACAATCTCTCGCTCCTTTTGTTTCCATGGTATCATTTTTGTTCGTTACTTCGCATTCGTTTCTCCTCTCTCTACTTTCACTATCAGTTTGAAACTTTTCCGAGTAAAGAGGATAGAACTTAAAGTCTCTATCCCAATTCGTTGAACAGAAAATGGAAAACTTATTTCTTAGTGAGTCAAATCGCAATAAACTATAAAGATTTTACGAGACTTACAATAATGTTCTTAATAAACCATTTTCGCATTACTTTTCTAACAATTCAATACATTTGTTACTTCCTATATTACAAATACATACTTCCTGTATAGAAATACATACTTCGTGTATTACAAATACACTCGATTATCGGAAGTACTCAGATAAGCGTCACCCCAATGCGTTTGACGCGGGCCGATCAGAAATGTTGATGTCACCTGAATATGGGGGAAGCGTCAGTCAACGTGTTAATATTTTCTGAATTGATACATAGTTTAAAAAACTGCATAAATATTTTCAGTGAATCAGTAAGAGAAATCTTTTTCCTGTTTTGAGCGAGACTGGTAAAATTAATAAGGAGTATATAAAAATTCACTTAATGTCGAAATAAAAAAGTATATATAGTAAAACTAAATTTGTTTGGGAAAAGTGCAAGAAAATAGTTTGCATGGAAGACATTACATATATTTGCATAGAAAAGTGAAAATTGAATACAAACAACATTATAAAGTATGTTAAATATAATATTTTGCTCTCTTTTCTATTTTGTTTTCTTCAGTGTATTACTTTTATGGTATAAAAAAGAAAAGAATGTGGTGAGGCGATTTAGATCATTCTAATTAATATAATTGCTATAAATAAAACGGGTATTGAATGCTTGGGATCTAAATCTGATCTCATCACAAATTTTGTATAGGAGAGAATACCTATAAAAATTAATTGAATAGATTCGTCGTGTGAGGGATTCTAGGGCGGGAGCCTGATTCTAGTCCCAGATTAGAATCATTTCTTCGTTCATGACAGTAAACAAGAATGTATATTTTTGTAGAATTATTTATCAGTCCTTAAGGGATAATGCCCAATTTCAAGATACAAGGTTTTCCCCATGTTAGTGGTTTATAGGCGGGGAAAGAGAAACCAATGAATATGTACAGCTCTGCTGATTGGAGCAAGTAATATAGGAAAGGACAAAGATTAAAGTAAATTAAGAAAAATACAGAAGTTTGTTGGAGATCATAGTTCGGGAGTTGGAGAGCGGAGTCGGAGATCAGAGTTCGGGAGTTGGAGTGCGGAATTGGAGATCAGAGTTAGGGAATTAGAGAGTTGGAGAGCATAGTTGGAGTTTGGTAGTTGAAGAGCAAAGTTCTGGTACCAAGCCGCAGCCTGACAGAATCCCAATTATTTCGAAGGCTGCAGACAAGTGATGGGACTAAAGTCAACATTGCCATACCACCAATCGAGAGTACACGCAAATTGGTCTACATCCTTTCAACAATTCCACGTCCGAAGAGCTCCCAATTGTACAGCCCTGCAGATGAACAAGGTGCTTGTTATAAAAATTTAAATTTGGTATTAGAACCTCTCTCTTCTTTTTTATGTAAATGTTTTAGTACATGATTTATATTGAATTTTGGATAAGGTGGCACATAATACAAAATTTCAAAAAGCAAATTTTATGAAATTGGAACCAAATTTTTGTACTTAGACAAATAAATAGTATAACAATAAATTTTCTCATCCTTATTTAAAACTATCAAGTTTGTTATATTTATTTAAGTGTGTAATATTTATTTTAGCAACTTTATATTAGCTTATTAGTTTTTTGAAAATATGTCTATAGTCTCTCCGAACCTGTGATTGAATTTAAAACTTAAATAATCTACACAACGCAATAGAAATAAATTTAGTCTTGGACTAACTAAATAATAACCATTTTAAACTGATCACAGGTAAATACCTAAATTTAATGAGAGCTACACGACAAAGAACACCTTTGGGTATAAAATACCCTGCGCGTGTGATGCCAGGAAAATGTTTGCTTTCAGCCAATGTCAGATAGCATTCAGTGATCCCTTGATAAATTTGGAGATAAAACACTTGCTTACTCTACCATATAGGAACATGTTCCAGATTCAAGTGATACGTTTTTAAGTAGGACTTAATGCCTTATCACACAAAAGAAAATTTCCACCTTTAAGGGTTCGTTTAAAAGAATTACGGTAATTCAATTCAAAACCTTTTTATCCTTATAAACTGCAAAAGAGAACAAATAACCTTTTTTGTGTCTTGTTATTTATCTGTTTTCAACTGCATTGGAAGTCGAAGTCAGAGTTAATTTCCATTTTCTTTTATAATTTAATTATATTCTACTCTATAGTTACTTTTCTAAAATAATTTAGCAGTATTTTATATATTTTTCCAATGCATTTTAATCATTTGTTGTTGGATATTTTGTAGGGATTTCCGAAGATCACAATATGTTTCATAAAAATTACTTATACTTATATGAAGTGCTGATTAAGACCGAATATTAAAGGGAACTAAGAACAATTTGTAATCTACATATTTCAATGATATCAGTTTATCATTCGAAGATGTCAAGAAAATTATTAAAATAAAATAAATTGCTGCTATTGGGAATAATCAGCGTGATCTTAGCTCATTTTCGTAATCATAGAAAAATTACGTAATTATTACGTTATGGAAATACATATATATTAACCGAACTATATAAATATTAATAAAATGTAAAATTTATTGTATAATTTAGATATCAAAAATTTAAATCAAAATTCAATTCTGGTGAATAATCAAACCAAATACCTCTTTAATATATTCGTTATTGTTTAAGAAAACCTCTTTGGAATAAAAGTTATATTTTCTCCATTTCTTCAACTGTAAATAATGGAAAAGCGAAAACAAAATGCGAATATATAGGATTCTTTTCATAAAAAAACTCCATCTGTCCTTTTCTGCTCATTAAGACTATTTAAACAACAAAAAATGCTTTAATACTGAGAACTTTATATACTTGAAATCTTGATTTCTTTTATGATATTGTTTAAAGCCAAATAATCTGTTGTGTGGTTTAGTTCTTTGTGTAAAAAATCACTCAGCTTAAGTTTGTACATGAAATTTTTATATTCATATGTGTTTTTTAATAGCTATTTCTATATATGTTTATATTATTGTTTATCGACCATTTTTTTCAGATTAGTTATATACAACTTGTGATCCGATTAGATTCTTTTTCGGTAAAAATGAGTATTTCGTGAAAAAAAAAGTTTGGATTTCGAAAATTGAAGATTTACTTTTAATGCCACCAATTATTTAGATATACAATACTATTTTTCTTAGTTGTAAAAGAAAATGTCAAAATTTGAAATATATATAAAATAATATATTTTTGAAATAACAATATTTTCCATACCACATTTTGTATTGTTTTTAAGATTTGAGTATAAATTGCTATTCAGATTCTTAAGCTGCAATTTAAATTTTTACATATACTCTTTTTTTACACTAGCATATAGCCCGTCATATGACGGTATTAGTAAAATTTTCCAGAATTGTAAAGGTACCCTATGAGGCAGTTAAAAAATGGCTTGTTTTTCGGCTGAGAATTATCTTTCTACAAAAATAATCGATTAAAATTATTACATATGTACCTAATCTATTATTTAAACCAAATATAAAAGAAAATTATTTAGGTAATATATAAGTTTAAGGATTAAACCTTTGAAAATAATTCAGACGATATTTAAATAATTTAAAATAAGAAATGATTAAATGAGATAGTTAAAGGAATGATGTCATAATGCTAAAAAAATTGTTATTTTTACATATTTATTATGTGATAAACTGATAAATTTATTTTGCTGCTTTTAAAATAAGGCTTGATATAATGTCATTAAACGCTCGAAAAGGGGGACGTGGTGGATTTCGAACGTTTTAAATATGACAGTATTTTTCGCTGTGATAAGACGCTTATTCATACCAATTTATTTTAGAATAGGATCTATAGTTTAGGAAAAGATAAACTTTACTCGTTTTGAATTTTGCTAACACTAACTCATCAAAAATCCAATATGGATGCTATATCCATACCAGGTCCAACCGCTTCATAAATTCGAGGACAGGCAGACAGATAACTTAGGCTATTATTACATTAAGAGAAGAAAGTTTAAGTCATAAAAAGTTGAAAAAATAGTAAACATTTATTTCAAAAATAATAAAACAATTTTGAAAATAATAAAACAACTTTAGGAATTAGAATTTAAAAGAAAAAGCAGAAAATATTAAATTAATTAGACATTTAGAAAAGTTTGACTGCGTCGAGGACAGAACCGTCAACCTGAGAAGTACGATGATGAAATGGGTAGACTCTCTACTAAACGTGCTAGGCCTACATATGATGAAGGAACTAATTAGAGTATATGAGCGTTGAGTAAACACAGTCCAGTTTAAATATTACGCTCCGCCCTCGCTGCTCCCTCTTATTCTATACTAAATTTATATCAAGAATGAATTTAATATAGAATAAGAGGGAGAATAAGACTTGAAATAATAGAGTTAACACTCTCTAAAAGGGGGATGGGGTGGATTTTGAACTTGCTTTGAATTTTGCTAACCCTAACTCATAAAAAATCCAATATGAATTCCTGTATCCATCCCAGGTACAACTGCTTCATAAATTCGTGGACAGACAACTTAGGCTATTATTATATAGGGGATTCTTCACATTGAGAACAGTGGTAGCTCATTCAGCAAAAGCAGCGTTCTGGTGATTGAAAGGTTGCGGGTTGGTTGATGGTGAGGCTTATAGTCCGCCTTGATCGCTATAGGTGACTGGGGAACGTAAAATAGGTTCGTGCTCACAAAGTTTTCCAAATTCTCAAACGATGTATCTGGGAGTGGCAGGCCAAGTCTAGGGGTCTTCTGCATGGTCCCTGCTTATAAATTCCGAGGATAATGTTAATTGTGTCCATAGCTTACCTTAAGCTACACGTGCTCCTCGGCGGGTGTTAAATGAGTAACAGGTTCACAGCATTGTTATGCCATTAGGATATCGCCTTCTCTGTTGGAATAAAAAACATTCTTCACATTTCAATACAATTTGTATATTTGTCTTCTGTATTTGTATATTCTAAAGAATCAAAACAATTTTTTAATTTTATTTTTCAAAATGATCGATATTTGAAGTTTTTATCTATCACAGAACGTAAGTAAAAAATTAATTTTAGATAGTAAAAATAATGAACATGAATGTTTAGATTTCTATTGATATTATACTGTAAAAATAGTATAAATCTGGAATAAGTTTTTCGTGTGGGGTTCAGATTATTCATGATTAAATCTGATTTAAATACTAGAAGCAACGATCAGCTACTTTTAGAAGTGTCAAAACATAGACAACAGAAAGAGTGACATCTAGCTGGAACTATTAGATCTTTTCAGATAAATTTGAAAAATGAGAAATATACATTTATATTCATGGCTTATATTCTTTCCTAAGACTGTAAACAAAGTTGAAATAGTTAGAATAAAATACGGAACGTGCATTTAAAATATATCAGAGAATCTTATTTACTTACAATTTAAGCTTACAAAATGTAAGCAATCGAAATATTGAAGATTAATGGTAAGGGATATCAGAACCCTTAAACCTTCAAAATTTTTGATTTTTAAAAATATATATTATTACTGTTAAGTTTAAAATTTATTACTAAATATATAAAAAAAGCACTCTAGTGCATGGTAGTTGTTTACTGATTACTTTAAGTTGATTTCTCTCGGAATTTAAATTTTTAAGTTACGTGTAAACATTTCTCAAAACATAATTAATATTTTTGCACAAAATTTTCAGTATTTCAATAGAATGATGTTTACTTGTAATTGAACTAAAATAATTGCTATGAGAGTAATAGTTTTGTTTTAGACAGGTAGGTACATGTCAAAATTTTCCCTATAAAGGAGTAGAATTATAAATATGTTTTAAAGATACAAAATTTGCTTAAATTTATAGTTTTTCTTTTATTTGATTCAAATTTATGAGTATGTTCTTCACTAAAAATTCCTATTAACATTTGTTTAGAATATATTTCTTGTAATCAAGAGCATACATGTTAATAGTTTTAAAGAACAAAAAAATGAAGTCATATATACACTCAGAAGCCAAAACATTATGACCACCTGTCAATAACAAAGTTGGCTCACCTTTAGCTCGTAACACAGCTTCAAACCGCCTTTTTATGGATGCCACACGTCCTTGGTAGAAGGCCAGAGACATATTGTACTAGATGTTTAACCAACGGTTACGCAAATCCGAGATATTGCGAATTGGTAATCTTTGAATTCTGAGCTGCCATATCATGACATCCCAAATGTGTTCTATCGAATTGGGATCCGGAAAGTTAGACGGCCAGGATATTAACTGGAAATCAGCTTCAAGTTCCTGGAACCACTCCAACACAATTTTAGCCTTGTGACACGGGGCGTTGTCCTCTTGGACGATTTAATTTCAAGCTGGAAAAACAGAGGCTATGTGAGGGTGAGGGTGCAACGAGTCCACAATCATGTTCAGATACCCTATAGCATTCATACTCCGCTCTACCACACCCAAGGGTCTCATAGACGCCCAAGAGAACGTCCCTCAAAGCATAATACTGCCACCACCGGCCTGTGTATGACCTACAGTAAATTAAGGGAGCAACTGTTCGCCTGGAAGACGGCGTAACCTGACACGGCCATCGGTGTGATGAATGACAAACCGTGATTCATCTGACCAGGCAACTCTCTCCCCCTGATACATGGACCAGTCGCGATGTTCCCGTGCCCAGCGTAGGTGCAGTTGGCGATGATGCTTTTTCAGCAATGGCACACGAGTGGAATGTTTGCTGCGTAGCCCCATATACAACAGTGTCCACTAAACATAGTGTTATTCTACTTGGCCCTGCTCCTATTCTACTTGGCCCTGCATTATATTGAGTTGTCAGCTGAACCAGTGTCTGGCTCCAGTTTCGCTTCATCATGCTAGACAGTCTCCGATGACCATTTTCTTTGATAGCGTGTGGACGTCCTACACCATGTCGTCTACTGCTGGTTTCATCATCATTTGTCGACTTTGCATAAGTACTAATAACTGTAGATCGCAGACAACCCACTACTCGTGCAGTTTCGGGAATACTTCTTCCGAGACTTCGAGCTATTACAATATGCCCTCTACACACAGAAGTAAGTGAAAGATTGATACTTCAGACTCTCCAGCAGCTGTTAACTACCACTTACACCTGATGACGTGCCTTCCGCGTCATCCAGGCGAGTCCATTGCAAAATACAGGGGTGGTCATAATACACTCCTTCCCATAAATTATGGATAATTCAGAATCACACAGAAATTGAGCTCTAAAATAAAAATTTCACCTGTAGAATTATCACACACATCTTGAAGAAGAATATGCAAATTGCAGGAAACCACCAGATGGCGCGGATAGTACGTCACAATGACGAGAGTGTATGAAAGGGGTATATAAGGAATGGTAGCAAAGAAGTAAAATTGTTCACAAGCGCTTTAAAAGCCTTTCAGTGCAATAACCGCATAGTTATGGCACAAAGGAAGCATTTGGAGGATTTTTTACGTGGTAGAATTATCGGACGAATGGAATGTGGGCGTACCCAGCTGGAAGTATCCGAGGAACTTGGAATCGCCCAGAGTGTCATCTCCAGGCTTTGGCAACGATTCAAACATGATGGTAATGTGAGTAGATGTTACAGCACAGGTCGTCCCCGAGTTACTACGCCGAATGATGACCGGTATTTGGCAGTTACTGATAAAAGAAACAGACGGAGCTGTCTCGTCAGCTCTCTTCAGCTACCGGTACGACGGTTTCAAGGCAGACCGTGTACAGACGCTTAGGGAACATTGGTCTATATGCTCGTAGGTCTGTCAGATGTGTTCCTCTTACCGCAACTCACTGTCGCCTGCGATTATGCTGGGCTAGAGAGCATGCATTGTGGTCACCGCAACAGTGGTCATGTGTGATGTTTTCCGACGAGTCCAGGTTCAGTTTATTCAGTTTACATTCTGATTCTCGCCGGACCTTCATATGGAGAGCGCCAGGTACCCGTTACCACCAGGAGAACACCATTGAACGACACCGTTACGGTGGTGCAGGATGGCTCGTTTCGGGAGGAATTATTCTTGGTTCCAGAACTGACCTGCATGTTCAGAGTGTAACAATGACAGGCCACATCTATCGGGATGTCATTCTGGAACAACTTGTACGTTTGTTTCCGGGTTCTGAATTTCTGTATAGGGATGACAACGCCCGACCTCAACGTGCAAACATTGTAGACGAATGCCTTCAATCGGAGGATATCACCCGTATGGATTGGCAAGCATACTCACCGGACTTGAATCCAATAGAGCATGTGTGGGACATGCTTGGCCGACGAATTGCAGCCCGTCAACCCCCTCCCAACTGTCTAATATTTAATCCATTTTCGTTGTTATTGTTTTCGAAACATCCTGACAAAACTGTAGACCACAAGCTAATACAAGGATCAGTTCTTCGTGTCATTCCGCATTCGAATGACGTAGGAAGGAGGAGTCTTTGATGAGAGTTAAAGTAGATATGTAGCTTACGTGTAGTATACGTGACAGTTTTTGGTTTTGTTGAGTAGCATTTTTACAGCAGTGTTTCCTCTACTAAAGTTCCAACTCTCGTATAACCGATATCTACATACGATCACAATAAAAAATTCAGACATTTTATTGTGAAATAAAAAAGTTATGGAAATACGAAAATTAGTAACAAAATCATGGAATTCTTATGTTTACAGTTCTGAGACTACTTCAATAAAGGTGTTATTTTTCCTTTTTTTATGCCAATTTTGAGATCTAAAATTACAAGGAATAGAGTAGTTCCAGATCCATAAGCACTCTCTTTTTAAATCCAAAATTATTGTAGTTTTTTAAAATAAAAAAAAGGAAAATGCAAATTTTAGAAAAAAAATTATTTATTAAGGAGTCAACCCACTTAAAGAGAATAAGGAGGTGATTACTAGCCAATATCCAGTACGTACTCTTATACTAGCTATTTTAGTCATGACATTGAAATAGAGGAGCAACAGGATTATATAAGTTTAGCCCGTTAACCTTGAGATTTCTATCAGTGAGCAAATAAACACAACGTAAAATTTAACAAATAAAACGGTATGAAAGGTTTCCAGTTCATAACATAAAATAACTGGATTAGAGACTTAGAGAAACATACAATATTTACGTGGCTTCAGACATCCGTTCTGAACGGAGACTCGATCAAGAATGAATAGTATTCTTTTAGTGTCAGGTTCTAGAGCCGAGGTAGCTCAGTCGGCAAAGACAACGATCTTGTAACTGAAAGGATGTGGATTCGGGTCTGTAGCACGCCAAAAATCAGAAGTGCTCGCTAAAGGTGACTGGGACACGTAAAATGTACTTGTGTTCACAAGTTCTCCAAGTTCTCAAACTATTCCTCCGTAATGGTCCGATTGGTCTCTGCTTCTAAATTTAGAAGACCCAACGAATGTAATGGTACTAGCGTCCGTAGCATACATTAAACTACACCTGCTGCCTGGGGGGTGCTAAATGAGTAACAGGTTCTCAGCTTTCTTAACCCTCTAAGTGGAACACATCGAGGAAAAATGTCTCCAAAATATACGCTAAAGATTTACTGTGTTAGTGACCTGTGTTAGTGTTAAAGTGTTCTATGATTTTTTATTTCACCTTTAGACGATTAGAATGGAATACGGAAAACCCACCCTCGTTATTGTCCTTTTACTTCCAGTTATAGATATATAGATATTATAAATTGTTAATTTTTATTACATATAAAACTCTTAAAGTCTCGAAGACCATCCCAAAAGAAATAATTGATTCGAAAAGTACAAATAAAAATATTCTTTCAGATACTTATTTATATTTTTTACGAAAGTCATGCAAGATATTTAAGTGGTGCAATTACAGATACATCTGTTACTTCATACGAAATACTTCGAAATAGCGATTTACAAAGCCATGAAAATCTATCAGTGTCTTTCTGCCTCAGGGTGTAGGGATGCATCCCTCAATGAATTTTAGTCAAACAGGGGCGCAGTTCCCAAACAATCGACCTGACCCTGCTACCGCAAAATTGCATGGGGAAAAGCACTGGCAGAAATGTATATTACATCCATTTTTCCATTTTCGGAATGTTTTTGAAGGTCGAAAATTGTAAATGACAACGGCTTTGAAGACATTATCGGTTTGGCGAAATTGTACGTGCAAACGCTTAGAGGGTTAAAGAGTTAGGATAATATCTGTATCGCCTGTTGCGTTGGAAGAAAAAGTATCGGACTCGAAAGTTAGCTCAGTACCCAATGAGAGATTTTTCTTTCCATCAATCAAAGTTTTGCAGATGTTACTGAAAGAATGGGTCCTTAATGCACAGTTTTTTTAAAAAAGGCCGGCCAAAAAAAAGTCTATTTTTTAATGTAAAAAAAAACACAATTTAGAACATTGTCTTGTCAAGAAAATTACAAAAATACAGAAGTAAGGGTTTAAAATTAATTAAAAATAAAACTAATTTCTTGTTATATTTCTGTTTGACGAACTTACGTTTGATATATTTCTTGTACACAAGAACACAAAAAGCTAAAGTTTTTTATTTAAAATGACCATAGGCCTTTTTTCATTAGCGGTATCTGCACGTTTTTAGTTCTATAAATTATTGATTAATTCATTGTTTAACTTTTTTATGAAATCTGATTGGCATTTTTCATGAAATATAGAAATAGGCTCACCACAGATATGGTTATTTTTAAAATAAAATGATGTATTGGAAATTTCTATGATTCTTAGATTTTGAGAATGAGCTAAGATTTTAATACAGGAATCAGGTGCATAGAACATAACTGGTGCTACGTAAGTAAATTTTAGGTAACAAAAGAAAGTGTAAACGAACAGTTTGTCTTTTACATTCATTTTCCCATTAATTCAATGTTTCGGTGGTACTTCTTTACACGAACATTAGTAGAAAAATGTAATAAATTTATATCTATCGTATTACGCAGACTAATTTTATTTTGTCTGATAGTCTATGAATTACCTGTATCGGATAACTTTCAAATTTAATTTGTGTGCATTAATTATTTTTTTTTTGGGGGGGGCGAAAATTTTTAACTCCATTAGAAGTTTTCAGTGATCCGCAGTAGGTCAGTCAGCAAAGGCATCCGCAATCTTGTTACTGCAAGATTGCGGATTCGGAACCCAAGCCAGCCTAATATACGTCATGTTTGTTAAAGGTGACTGGGACACGTAAAATAGGTTCATGGTCACAATGTTCTCCATGTTCTCAATCCATACCTATGAGGGTGGCGTAATGTAATTTAAGCCTAATGTAATTTCATCGTCACTCTCATATAATTCATCCAACCCAGACATTTTTAAGGACTACTTCTGAGTTTTACTTTACTCAAATATGTACCGTGATGTTCGAGGTGCAAGACCACTGCTATACTGATTTCTGCACCCATTGCGATACTTTTCGTTTATTTGCTTGTTGATGCGATTTTATTTATCGGTGCTGTTGTGGAGGAGGGGATGGGAGATGCACCTGTAGGAATCTGTACAAAATACCACCGATGCCCTACCGAAAAACAGAAAGAATCTAATAATATACCGCCCTGCGTTCGAGGAACATAGTGCTTGACGAGCGAGAGTCGTCAAAGTCTACAACGACACATGAAATGAGCGACGAGTCTAAGGCGTCATTGTATGTCAAAAGGTTAAAACGAAAAGCACACCCCTTGGCTTTAATACGATAACCTGTAGGCTCAACCGAGATTAGTTTGTCCAAGGGGCATGAGAAACAACAACAACAACAATAGAATTTTTTGGTTATTGCATAAAATGTATGGTGAATATATAATGTGTAATAAATGCATAAAATGTATTGTGAGTTTTTCCTAAATAACATTGCTTAATTGCAAGCAGGAAGAGAAAGGGGGAAACTGCTAATGAAATTTAAGAGTGACGTATTCGTTCTCTTTAAGAGAACGAACACATTACAATGTAACTTCGATAATTTTGGTCTCTTGAAAGAGGAAAATTAAAAGGAACGTTATCTCTCGGTTGACCAGTTAAAAGCTTGAACCCTAAAACGGTTATCATACGTAGGATGGGATTTCTCTGCAAAAAGTATTAAAAAGGACATGTGCAATTTTTGGCAAATATTTAAATAACGGATTAATAGTTAACTTGAAAAGTTGTTATTACATCTAATATTTGTGGGTTTTAACAAAGTGAGGGTCTGAAAACAGACTAGAACTTTAAATTTCTCACTTGCTTTTGGCCTAATGAAAGAAGAATTTTCTGAAAGCTAAAACAGAAAATGGCTATCGGATGTTGCACAGAATTTCTTTCCAAGAGACATTAAAAAACTTGTAATGTTGGCGTAAATGTATAAATAACAAAGATCACTACGTCAAAATATATCTTTTGCATAAAATGTACTGTAAAGTTAAGATGGGAAATGTGAAATCTACTACTTTAAGGAACATAACTTTCTTTTTTTCACCTGCTTTTTGTTATATAATAATAATTCTAAAAGCAGCAATTCCACTGGAATGACCAGTTGAGAAAAGCAACACAAGAATGATTATCAGCCGTTGGACGAAATTTCTCCTGAGAGGTCATTGAACAAAATGTGTAATGACTCGATAAAAGTTTACATATCGGAGGTAATTACGTAAATTAGATTTTTTATAAAATGTCTAATGTGGGAAGTATGAGATCTGCCCTATATGGACAAAAAAAATTAGGATAAAAATAAAGTTTTGGAAAAGATGGAGTTCTCATGCTTGTAAAAATAATGTTATGTTGGCCTAGTGTTCGAGAAAGAAGAAATTTAAACTCATTAAAAAGAACATGGATAAATATGCCTTGATTAAACAACTTTATAAAATTAAATACCTAAGGAATAAAACTGGAATTCAACTTATCATTTGTAGATATGGAAGTCTCCTCTGGATTCGGCATCGGTCTTGCAAAGATTGCGGGTTTTTTTTCTTTTTTTCGTGTCGCTCCAAAACGTCTATCCCGCAAGATGCGGATACCAGTAGCGTTCACCCGTTTCTCTCCTTTGGTAACAACCTTGTCCCCTAAAAAAATCAGAATGCCCCGTGGAGAAAAAACCGGGGTCTAGTAAAGAACGAAGGGGTCTGAATCGTGCCAAACCAATGGGCGCTTCTATTGGTTAGGAGAAATGTGAAGTTTCTTTTAGTTCAAACTGGTCCTGTTCTATATGTATTTGACGATGGCTCACGGAAAGAGGTAAAATAAAAGCTGAACCCCAATGTAACTTATTGTTACAATGCTTTAAGTAGTGCAACTAACAGTTTGATTTGCCCTATTCAAAGCATAATCTGTGATTTAGCCATCACGGGGCAAACCAATTTTCCTTACTTAATATTTTACCCCTTTTTGTTTCACTTGGATTTAAATAATATTGCCAAATTCTGTAAATCAATCATGCATTCATTAAAATCTGCTCATCCGTGCTTTTGTTTGGAGCAGTACAGTCTACATTTTTGCAACACGAGAGCTAATGGCACCATGACCTAATGTTTAAATTTGATTCAAAACGGCTACGAACATCCATACACCAACAGAATTCGAACTCATGTACTCCGGTACCGAAGATCAGCGCCCTAACTATTCGGCCATAGTTCGGCTTGAACATCCATGAGTTCGTATTCAAGTATTACTGAGAAATTAGTTCTTTATATTTCATTAATTATGAACTTAATTTTCTTTCAAGAGTTATCAAACACTGCAGGATTACATAACACTTTAAAATATTGTTCTCTTTTCAGAAACATTCTATAAAGATTCTATAATTTTCTTGTTATTTTATTATGTAGAATACATTATCCTCTTTCAATTTAACATATAGCAATATAATGTTACATCTCAATATAGATTATATCACAACGGTTTTAGGTTAAATAAGTTTAATTTACCTATGCTGTAAATACATTGTTTTTTTTTTTCATTAAACAATCAAAAGATTTTTCAATTACGCGATACAAAACCTAAATACGTCTATGATACACGCATTTACTTTATTCACTTTCGTACGTTATTAGTATTATGTAGTAATTAATTTCAAGCATCACTCATTGTTTAAATTTTGCAGCTGATAAAAAACGCTTATTTGTCCTGAATTAAAATTTATTCAGTTGAACCTTATGTGAGATCTATATTAAGAAACTGCACTTATTCAATGTATCTTCAAACATAAAATTGGTTTATTTAATTAAGCATTAGATGTTCAAAATGCCATTATTGTGCATGGAACAAAAGCCCTAATAATTTTAAGGTAATTGTTATTGCAAATTATAAAACCGTGTTTTAAATGTATTTTTTTTCTTGCTAGCTGTGATTTAATCCCAACCAGTTATCGCATTTTGAGTAAAAGGATTTAACAACCTTAATATGCTTCGCATAACTTCAATTAAAGGGATAAAATTTAATGCTTCACATCTTTAAACGAACAATCCTTCACTTTTAAGCACAAAGAATATTTTTTCTAACTTTTAAAGCTTCTGAAAATAAAAAGGATTAGAAAGGTTTCTAGCAAATTATATTTTAATAATGCTAGTTGGAAAACAATAACGTGTAGATTCTAAAAGATATTTAACTTTGAGTTTTATTTTTTTAACATTTAATAAACAATTTTTAAGTCAAAATGTACATTTCATTCCTTTAAAAATACATTTGTAAATATAGAAAAATTCCTTGGGAATTAAATTACTATAAGGTAAAATACTAAACCTAAACGTATGTGTAATTGTTAGCATCAAACGTCACCAGTGAAGATTTAAGATATTTCTTTCCTTCATGTTTATGTGCAGTAAAATACAATGCATTTATTAAACATAATGTTAAAAGTCAGATAAAAGTGTAATTCAATTTTTTCTTTTGTGTTATATAAAATCTTAATAATATTGTAAAATATGTGCAATTTAGGTGATTGCCTCCGAATACGATGCATATATATATATATATATATATATATATATATATATATATATATATATATATATATATATATATATATATATATATATATATATATATATATATATATATATATATATATATATATATATATATATATATATATATATATATATATATATATATATATATATATATATATATATACATATATATATATATATGTGTGTGTGTGTGTATATATATATATATACATGTATATATATATATACATGTATATATATATACATGTATATGTATATATATATATATATATATATATATATATATATGTATATATATATATATATATATATATATATATATATATATATATATATATATATATATATATATATATATATATATATATATATATATATATATATATATATATATATATATATATATATATATACGGTCTCCCGATTAAAATTTAAATTAATGTATAGTACATATGTAATAATTTTAAATTTAATCATAGATTATATTTTAGTGCAATGAAAATTTTATCATGGGTATGAACAACTAATTCTATCCACCTCCAGGATGTAGTGGAAATCATAGTTTCGTTACTTTATTTCCATTAATTACTGTGGCAAAAAAATAGGAAGAACATAACGATAATTTGAACGTAGTAAGAAAACTTCGAATTTTCTTTCTAAATAAATTCAACGCGATTCTAAACTGTATTCACAGTATCGAGAGACTTTAGAGGAGTATGAAGATAAACAAATTTTTGAGGGTGTACCAGATAATTCTCAGCCAAAAACAAATCAATTTTCTACCTACCTCAAGGGGTACTTTACAACTTTGGAAAACTAAAAATTTTACTGATCCCGTCGTATGACTGTCTAGATGCTGGTTTTATAATAATCAGATTTCTAAAAAAATATATCGTTAGAGTGAGAGCTGCAACCATATTTTGTTTTCCAAACAAATGAATATAAGTAAAAAGAAAAAGTTAAAGATATTGATGTTTAATAGAGATTTTTTATTGTAAATAAAAACAAATTGTCACAAAAAAGCAAAGGTAGCTCCATATAATTTTAGAATAAAATTATATTATGTAAAATGCTTACTTGGGGATCCTTCGTCATAGTAAATCCTATATTATCAAAAAACAAAAAAAAAATGAATGAAACCTATTTTATAAGGATTGCATTAGATCTGTACATTGAATTTACCATTTATATAATAGTATATTTTCCAGCTTAATTAAGTTAAACCGCTTTACATTTTATTTTACTTTAAAATATTAAAAGTTAATCTTTCATCTTTCCAAAAAGTTAAAACTTTCAGAAGTAATTTTGCTTTAATCTTGGTAACCTAAAATCAAATAATAATTATCTCAGTTATAAAAAGATAATAATTAACACAAAAAGTACAAATCTGTTTAATTTAGGATCTTAAAAGTGAAAAAAACACCAATGATATTAAAATATAGTACACATACTGTTAGTAAACATGCGTGGTTCAAATATATGTTAAAAAAGTAATTTTTGAAAAAATATTAATTGTAACATGAAGCCATTAACATAAAACGCTATTTTCTTATATTATAGGAATAATTACAGTTTTAAAATAATTAATGTAAGGCGCATTTAGAAAATATAATGTAAAAATTAATTTTTTGCTACCAGTCAATTCTTTAAATAAATAATATTAAAAAAAATAGTAGACATATATGCTATTAGTATAAACGCGTGATTTAAATATATGCCTACAAAAGTTTTTTGGAAGGAAATTAATTTTAACACTAAGATATTCACATAAAAACGTTGTTTTCTTATTTTGTTGGAATAATTACAGTTTTAAAATAATTAATGTAAGGAGCATTTAGAAAACATAATGTACAAATTATTTTTTTGCTAGCTGTCAATTCTTTAAATAAATGATATTAAAAAACAGTAGACATATATGCTATTAGTAATAACGCTTGGTTCAAATATATCTCTAAGAAAATAAATTAATTTAAACACTAAGCCAATAACATTAAAACTCTATTTTATTATATTATAGAAATAATTACAGATTTAAAATAATTAATGTAAGAAACATTTAGAAAACATAATTTAAAAGTTGTTTTATTGTTACCTGTCGTTTCTTTTTTGATTCTTCCTTAAAATTAATAGAAACATATAGTATATGACCTCTATACATTATTTATATAATATGTAAAACTAAATCTAATAAATAATGAATGCATTTCAATTCCCATATTGCATGTTCTTAAAGTATAGCTAGACAGAAAGCTTCAATATCGAACAGATATGCAGAACTTGAAATCAGAATTCAGAGCACATATCTTATGAATATAGAGTATATATAAAACAACCGTTGACTATAATATTTGCAACGGTTTTAGTTAAACTTACCTCCACCCCGACTTAGCAACCTCTGTTTGCAGTGTTCGAAACTAACCAATCTTAGATAATATATGTATATCTGTGAAGAATATTAGGTAAATATTCTATTATCCTAACTTATTTAATTATAATAGTTTAATTATAATCACAGCAAAAACCGTAATTTTCAGACTAAATGTAATATTTTCCTTTGAACTTTTTTTTCTAACACAGCTGACAATACAGACACTGTACGTCTATGTACCAGTACAAAGCTGTGAAGGTGTTACCCATTTTGCACCACCGGAGAAGACGTGTAGTTTAAGGTATGTTACAGACGCGAATAACATTACCCTTGTTAGGTCCTCGTAATTTAGAAGCAGGGGCCAAGCAGAAGACCCTCAGGTTTACGTGCCACTCCCAGAGGTTTTTATTGAGAACTTTGAGAACATGGGGACTACGAACATAGTTTATGTGTCCCAGTCAACATTACCGAACATGTCGGATCTTAGATCGGCTCGTTGATGCCTTTCCATATATGGTCATATGTGACCATATGAGTTTCCATATGTGTTTCTGACTGTAAACTATTATCGGACCGCATGAGGATGTAGAAATCCAGCTTCAAAGAGACACTTGGTGTTACACTTCATTAATATGCTGTAGACTCCCTCTTAAAGTTTATAATAATAGCCTTAATCAATTTAAAATATTTTATCACTTCATTATTGATATAAGAAAAAGTAAGCCTTATGCCATAATATAAACTAAAACCATAACAATTTGATTTTCTAAATAACCTCGTATTTTAATATGTGGCGCTGGTTCCTGATTTGTTTTATTGGGATATTTGTAAGTATTATTTACTCAAAACACACTGAATTTTTATACTTACAAATTACTCCAAAATAATCTCTGTGTGCAAAGAAAAAATTACACTAATATCACTGCTAACAGGAAATAATGTATTCCCAAAAATAATATGCTGCTATATACTGATTTTTGGCTTATTTCAATTACAAAGAAAACAATTCTGCTGTCAGGAGGCTGTATTTTGAGAAGGAAAGTTTTCATTAGAGTAAAAAATCTGTTAAATATATATAAAGTGAAAAAACGTTAATAAAGTTCTCGAAAAATTACCTGAAATACGTACATTTGTCATAAAAGTTTTGAACTGCAGTGTTCTAATAATACACATTTAAATAGAAGTATATTAACTTGTTTCAAGAACATGGAAAAATTTGTATTTTTGTTCATTACATTAAACATTTTATGCGTTCTCTATTTAACTATAATTTGATGAAAAGATAAAGATTTCTCCTTTGTGTAATGGAAATTTAAACAATTTCATCTTTAAGAAATATGTTCAATATATGCAAAAGTAATCTTTTATCAAAGCGGAGATTCAACATTTTTCAAAAAATATTCTTTTAATTTAAACTTTTCTGGCTATAATCGCATCCCATTAGTAATAAAAAGAATCACTGAAGAGCTATTCCTAACTATTCTGTATTTTTATTCTTTTATTTCATATATAAAAATAAAATAGTTCAACAATAAATAGATTGAATTTCGAGAGAAAAATATGTTATTAGAGTAGAAGCAATTATACTACAAATTAGTCAATTGAAGTCAGTAAAAAATCAATTGTTATATTAAATTATTAAGGGAACAGACATGTTTTCAATTTCAGAGAATATAAAATTCTCTTAAGGGACTGGTCTTAAAAACTGAAAAAATAAAAAAATATATATCATTTTCGACTTATCATACCTTAAAAACTACCTTTTTTATACAGTTATTTTTAACGTAGTTAGAATACATTATTATTTTACACACATAGCTCATTCATTTTTAAAACATAAAAAAGTATTTTTAATAAAATGCACTTTGTTGTTAACAAGAATGATATCAAGACTAACGCACATAATTATTAAAATTCATTATTAAGTTTAAGACAAACTTATTGTTTAAAAACATACTACAATATCTCAAAATAACTATGAACTTACATTTGCAAATATTTAAGATACATATACATTTAAAAATATATTTAGAATAAATGAATTTTGTCTATAAGAATTAAAAACTTGTGATTGCAAAATTAAAAATATATTTTGGGAAGTATAAAAGAAAACTAATGTTCAAATGGATGAAATTTATATTTTATATAACCTGCAAAGATGTCATGAAAAAATATGAAAAACTTTTTGAGATAACATGCGCGTTCCGTGAAAAAATTTAAACTGAGAAAAAACAAGTTAAAATTGTTGTAAATATAAGTTTGCTTACAGTAAACTGCTGATGCGTTTTTATTTAAAGCTCTCAATATCGGAATTTTTTAAGCGGATTAATTTAAATTGTTCCTATATGTGTGTATGTCTTACATTTGTACTTTTGAAATGCTAGTAAAAAAAAACAAGATGTACAGTTCAAAATACTTTTAAAAATTCATATTTTAAATAATGCGAAAGATATTTTTTCCTTAATATAAATTTTAATAAAGAATTTTTTTAATATATAAATTTTCTGTATATCCTCAAAAGCCAACGGTGCTCGGTGATCAACATTCAAAATTAAAATGTTTATTTAATTTAATCTTTAATGTCTTATACTAATCATCTTATAATGATCATACGAAGAATAAATTCTAATTATTGCTGAAGAAAATTAGAAGCTCAAGGTTTTTTTTTAGAATTTGCACTATTGTAAGTAGAAGAAAGGCAATTAAAAATTAAAGAGAGTGAAATGTAAGAAGATATTATTTGATTAGAATAAAAATATAGTTAATATATATGCATTAAAAAAGCTATTTGAAGAAATAATTACTTATTAAATTTTTAAGGTATTTGATTAGTATTTTACTGCCTCTTAGGTAGAATATAGTTTACGCATTATCTTTCATAATAAAAAGAAATGAGTGAAAAATATTCTAAAAAATAAGATTAATTTAGCATAAATGTAAAAATTTGAATATATGGAAAATCACTGCATCATTTTGAAATATAAATATAAATGAGAGATAAAACGTAGCAGTTTTAAGACACAAATGTTAAGGTAAATTTAGTTTTGTATTATAACCAAACATTACTAATAATAAATATATTGCATGGAGTGTTACAGCATTTTAAGTTTAATAATTAACAATATTTGACATTTATGAAATGTAATTGATTAACAAGTATAGTTCAAAAATAAAAGTTTGTTCTTAATTTATAATTAGGGTAACTTATTTAGTAAATATAAAAGGACTGTATTGCAAAAACTATTACATTGGTGTAAAATATAAATTGTGTTCGCCCATTTGCAGCTCAAACAGGTACTCATGAGATGAACTCGTGTAGATGACTTTATTGATCTCACTTAACTAAATTTACACGCAATTTAATTCCGCTTTTTCAAGACCATTGGCTATATTTAATTGTTGTATAAATTTATTAATTAAATTACATTAAACATTTATATAATAACATTTCTTGCTAATATAATAGTACTTCTTGTCCTAGACTTAAGGTATCCGTCTACGTTCGGACAACTTTTTTCTTTAAACTTATAAACTAGTTCATGTTTTTACATTTTTAGATTTATTTTTATATTATCAAAGAGAATTGCACTTAAAAAATTTATTCCTGGGGAAGTTTTTTAAAAAATTCCTAATATATTAAGAAAATTTAGTAAAAATAAATCGGGTTTTTTCAAAAGGTCTAATTTTTTAATAAAGTAAATTATTTTAATATTTTTGATGCAATACACTTCTTATACATTAGACTAGTCAATCATCTAAAACCTTTGCTTAATTTAACGTTGGTAAAACATTTTGGTCCATCAAAATCATACACATTGAATTTTTAATGAATTTTCATTACCTTTATATCTAACTATGAGTGTAACCTCATTAAAATTATCCAAATTTAAAGCTTTTAGGTCATTGACTAGTAAATACTATCAAAAGCATTCATAATAATTTTTAACAAAATATTTTAAGAACTTTTTGAGAAATCACATTTTAAATTTCTTAATTAATTAAAAATACCGTTCTCAGAAAAACGCATTTGAAGTTTATGAAAGCAATTGTAACTATTAAAAAATTAAAATACATGTTTAAAATTCTCGTCACTTTCTTGCTTTAAAAACTTTCTAATTGCCAAGTTGCTAGTT
>CM063500.1:4376972-4401972 GCA_032207245.1 Pardosa pseudoannulata | reverse complement strand
TTTGGTCCTTTTGAATATTTGCACAGAAACACTGCCTCAAAACGGCTCGCATACGCGGCACTCATTTAGCAATTGTTAATTTAAACACAGCAAAACAAATCGAATACAGAATATATCCATGACGCATTCTTCTCTAATGTTTGAAGAACACGCTCAATTAAGTTCGTATGTCCGAGCTATCTATTGACGAAGTTATGAGCGACACGCTCTTATGTAACATACTGCATTCATTACACTTATTTTTTTTTTGTACTCGGAAATTGTTGTATAATCTCAAATTGTGTGTTTTTTTTTCATGTAAAGCGCATGTTATTTCAAAGAGTTTTTAATATTTTTTCATGAAATATTTACAAGTTGTACCAAATATAATTTTCATTCGATTGAATCTAAATTTTCTTTTTATTTCCTAAAACATTTTTTTACAAATGTTTTGTAAAAACACTTATTATCTTAAATAAATACAAATTTAGATTAAAAGTTATTTTGATATATTGTAGTATGTTTTGAAATAATAAATTTGTCTTTAACTCAATTATATTTTCACTTATCATTTAGTTAACAACAAAGTGTCTCTTACTTCAAAAATTTCTAACAAAAATATTTTTAATGTTTCAAAAATTAATGAGATACATAAGTATGGATAATAATTTGTTCTAACTATCTTAAAATATTTGTCTTAGTAGATCTGGTAGTTTTCAAAATATAAAAAGCCGAAAAGGAAAGTTATTTTGCATATTTTCGATTTTTAAGTGTCGTAAGTCTCCTTGGAATTAAAATAACCCACACTAAAAATGTTGTGAATAGATCAAATATATAAATGAAATTTTTGAAAATGTTAGAACTCGTATAATTACTTATTTAGCACAAGAAAAAAATTTTGATGAACAAATAAGTACACATGATAGAAACTGTAAAACTGTAAAATCCTTCACGGTTTATGTATATATGGAAGTATCAGACAAATAATGTTCAGTGAAAAAACTGGATACGTGGTGACTAACTTAGTAAAATTTCTGTCATATCAATGTCAAATTTGGAATAAGATGTCAATATTTTCAAAGGAGAAATAATTGGGATAAACTATACAACTTATGTTTAATGAATCTCGCTCTTAGAGTAGCAGATAAGAATTCTTAAATGTTCTAAAATTCTTTTCAAGTACCTTTGCACATTAAAACTCGCTGACTGTTGCTGAATAAACACTTTAAAGAGTGATGAAATGAGCGATAAGTTTTATACATCTCGTATATATATCGTAAATTAAAATCCCAGTGAAACTTAAAGTATACAGTGACTTTTCCCTCTTCAAGAAGATCTAGTGTGCAAATTTTATCGAGATCAAAGGAAAATTGTAAAAGAACTTGTCGACGTACAAACAGATACTTACATTTATAAACTAATACTAATAATGCCTTACATAACTGTCACACACATATACTACAAACAGATAATAGAAATACAAACAGATGATCTATTTTATAAATAAAATGTAATTTCTTAAAATCTAAAAAATGACCCGCATATGACAAAGGCCTCATAATGAGTGAAATATATTCCATTTAATGCATAAAGTTTCTTTAAACTAATTTCAAAATAATTAATAATTTAAAAGTTATAAAAGTATTTAATAAAAAGTTTGAGATACCACTAAATTTACCCTAAATTTAATGCTAATAATACCTTACAAAACTGTTACAAACATATACTGGAAACAGATAATAAAAATACAAGCAGATGCTCTATTTTATAAATAAAAGTAATTTCATGAAATCAAAAAAAGGGACCCGCATATAATAATGGTTGTATAATGAGTGAAAAAAATTCCGTTTAATGAATATAAAGATTCATTAAACTAATTTCGAAACAATTAATAATTTAAAAGTTTTAAAATTACTTAATTATAAATTTTGAAATACGACTAAATTTACGCTAAATTCAATAATAATAATGCCTTATAAAACTAGATATTAGAAAGAGATAATAGAAATACAAGCAATGATCTATTTTATAAATAATAAATAATTTCTTGAAATCAAAAAAGTGACCCGCATATAACAAAAGCCGTATAATGAGTGAAACATATTCCGTTTAATGCATAAAGTTTCTTTAAACTAATTTCGAAACAATTAGTAGTTTAAAAATTTTAAAAATACTTAATAAATTTTGAAATACCACTAAATTGTCCCTAAATTCAATTCTAATAATGCCATACAAAACTGTTACAAACAGATACTAGAAACACATAATAGAAATACAAATACATGCTCTATTTTATAAATAAAAAGTAATTTCTTGAAATCAAAAAAAGTGATCCGCATGTAACAAAATCAGTATAATAAGAGAAACATATTCCGTTTAATGCATATATAAAGTTTCATTAAACTAATTTTAAACTAAGTTTAAAATTATTTTAAAAAAATCAGAAATATCACTAAATTGAGCCTTTATTGGGTCTGGTAATTTCTTAGAAAACTGTTACAAACAGATTAGAAAAAGATAATAGAAATACAAACAGAGGCTCTATTTTATAAATAAAAAGTAATTTCTTTAAACAATAAAAAGTGACTCACATATAACAAAAGCCGTAAAATGAGTGAAACATATTCCATTTTATGCATAAAGTTTCATTAAACTAATTTAAAAACAATTAATAATTTAAAAGTGTTAAAAATATTTAATAATAAAATTTGAAATACTACTAAATTTTCTCTAAATTCAATACTAATAATGCCTTACAAAACTGTTACAAACAGATACTGGAAACAGTTAATAGATATACAAACAGATACTCTATTTTATAAATAAAAATTAATTTCTTAAAGTCTAAAAAAGTGCCCCGCATATAACAAAAGCCGTATAATGAGTGAAAACAATTCCGTTTAATGCATATAAAAAGTTTTATTAAACTAATTTCGAAACAATTAATAATTTAAAATTTTTAAAAATATTTAATAATAAATTTTGAAATATCACTAATTTTACCCTAAATTCAATATTAATAATGCCTTACAAAACTGTTAACAATGTTGTTTAATATACAAACAGATGCTCTACTTTATAGATGACAACTAATTTGTTAAAGTCTAAAAAAGTTAACCATATATAATAATGACTGTATAATTTCATATAATGCAGAGATAAAGCTCCGTTAAATATCTTTGGAAACAAATAATTTAATAATTTGATCGGTAAAAACTTTTATAGAAAATTTTGAATTATTACCAAATTTACTATAAATACAGTACTACTAATGCTTTAAAAAACTGTAGATGAAGATGCGAGACATGAAAACAGACTTTTTTTATATATTAAAACTATTTTTCTAAATCCTAAAAACGTAATTCCTGTATAACAATTGCCGAGTACAAAAAATGCATGTAATTGATATATAAATTTTCACTTAACTATTTTGAACACAATTAATAACTTTAAAAGTTTCCAAAATATTTAATAATATTGAATTATCAACATATTTACCTAAGTACAATACTAATAATGCCTTACATTTTCAAGTAGTTATACAATATATCGTTAAATCTATGCATGATAATTAAATGTTTAATAAGCTTTCAAACTACTGTTGCTAACAGCATATACTAAATATAAATATCACATTCTTTGCTTTATATTATGCTCTCTCATGAATCCTTAATTGTGAAATTTACTGAATTTAAATAAAATTCGGACATTTAACTCTGACATTTTGTACAATGACATCTCTATTTTGTTCTCTGACTTTAGCATTGATTTTTACAGTGATTTCATTAACATTGAACTTTGTCAAGGTCACCAGCTCTTTCATGAAGATAAATGATTTGTATGCAGTATTCGAAAACGGATTAAAATGCATAAATTTTGCAGATTTTAAAGCTTATGCTAGAATATGAATATGAATATTTTATTATAGTGGATTTTGTTTTAAAATGAGAGAACAATATCTTTAACAAATGAAACAAGGCTGAATTTTTGAAATGAAGATGATTCAATGCTTGGTAATTATTGAATTGTCGGATCCTATAAAAAGGGAAATAGATCTTAAGTGGTCGAAGCATTGTTAAGAAGAACAATAACAGCAAATTTTTTCTAGACAATCACCTACATTGCAAAATATACCGAACGATAGCCGATTTTTTAGGGTGCTAGTCTTTGGTACCGGAGTTCGTGGGTTCCAATCCCACTGTGGCATTGATGTTCGTAGCAGTTCGGAATCGGCGTTAAGCTGTAGGTCCTGGTTCATTAGCCCTGGTGTTGGAAAAAGTTGACCGTAGCACTCCAAACCATTACAAAATAAATATACAAATAAAAGTGTTTGAACACCTTACATAACAGTAACTTATTCATAATATTAAAATATTATTGGAAATTGTTTATATTTTTATGGAGTTTTAAAAATGTTATTTAATGGAGTTTTAAAAATGTTAATGTTTTTAATGGAGTTTTAAAAATGTTAACGCCGTGTTCAAATATCGTTACATTATTCCTAAATTTTCATCTTCTGATGATGATAAAGCCGATTTCGAACGGTTAAGAACATATATGCTATCAGCGGAACTCGAACCCGAGGACTTTGGTAACAAAGAGCAGAGCTCTACTATTCCAACATCGTTTAGCCAATTTATAATTGAAATCAAACTAGCTGTATAAACTTATATGATTTTCAAAAATAAAAAATATATTTTAATGAGTATTTCTTAATACGGAAGGGTTGAAATAGTGTTCTAGGATAATAATATACGATATTTAAACATAAATAGAAGCACCTAAAGGTATCTTTCATCTCCTTCCACCTAATTATCACAAACGTGTGAAGCTAAGGTATAAGAGTATATATACGAAAAATATATATGTTGTAGTTTAAGAAATGTCTTGCTTCTAAGCAATTAAAAGGAAAATTAATAGTATTTTTTTTAAATACTTAAATATTTAGAGCATTTTAATGCTTATAAAATCATTTATAGAAATCGGATTAATAATATACTCATTAAAAGTCATTTATAGAAATGGAATTAATACCATAGCATCGAAAGTTGTATGTGAGGAATATTTATTAGATGTTTGAATCAGAAATATATCGAACAAAATAAACGTATTATCTTCGGAACAGAATTTCTAATTTGTTCAAGTTTAAATTTATTCCCTAATAGTATTCAGTGATCTTAGAAGAATTTAAATTATGTTGAAAATAATTCACATTGTTGTTGTCAATGAAAGTTATATTTTTAGTAAGATTATCATAATTGATCTACAAAATATTAAATTAAATGTGTATTAAACAAATAATATTATTTTATTTTTATGTTAAGATCAAATATTTTTAAGCATTTTTAAGAGTTTTAAACATATTCAAAAAAAGGTAATTTTTTAAAAATTTTAATTACCAGAAACCAAGCAAGAAAAAGTCTTATAATTCTTAATCTAGTAAAGTTATTCAAGATACGCGTTAATTCCTGTTGAAAAAAAGTCTGTATTAGAAATAAAGAGGATTTCGTCAAGTTTCAAGAAAAAATGAATTTTTTTTTAATTTGTTATTAGGAGTAAATTAAGAATTTCTTCTACATTAATGTGTATTGTATGACAATTCTAAGAAAAATACGTTGTTTCAAAATCAATATAAATTTAAAGCTTTTTTTTAAATTCAAAATGTAATTGAAATACTATTTGTCGGTATTTAACAGCTTAGCATTGCTTTTTTTCTGAGTTTAAATATCGGTGTCCTTTATAGCAAATATTTAAATAGTTTGTCCTTCGACAAAAAGTCTTCCCCCGTAAAATTCAATCACCTTAATTTTAATCACTTTTATTCTGCTTGAAATGTTGAAACTTTTATAAAAATAGAGTACGTGTGCATACTTTTTACTATTTCAGAGTTTTTTTATAATAAAAAGATTATAAGTTAATTCTAGATACCAATTTAAAGTGTAATTTTTATTTATTTATTTAATTTAATTTTTTTTTTTTTGTAGAAACGAAATACTTACAAAAAATTGATATATTTTTTTTAAATCTTCAACCTTGTTTGAAATACAAAGATCGTTTTAAATTCTAATTATTAGGAAGAATTGGGTTTTTTTATCTAAGCTATGAAATATGCCATCTTATCAATGTTAAAGGTAATTTTAAAAATACATTTAATAAAATAGAATATAGCCAATAGTCTCCACAAACATAAAATTATTTACACATTTTTTTTATTACTTGTGAACACTATAGTCATCTGTACGAGTTGTACTCATTTCTGTTGCAAATGCTGACATACAATAATCTTTTCCCTCAGCATATTGGTACTCCTTCTATGTTTATTAAAGATATAACCTGAACTTATACTTAAGAAATTATTTTATTTTTACACTACATTCATAAATGCCAAATACTGTGAATTATTAGTCACAAAATGCGTTAAAAATCCATGTAACTTTAACATATCCGGTCCCTGTTTTAAGTGACACAATGAAGATGCAGGTGTTTAAGTGGTTTATTTACACAGCACAGCTATATACACATTTCTGTATGCACAATACAATTTCAATTCACAAGTATGTGATATAATAGAAGTAGGCCTGAATAGAGAAATACACATAAGGCCCCTGCCGAATGGTTTAGTAACCGACAGAAGATAACAATTCGGTAGCTTCGCGTAATAGTTCTCGGTAACAACTGTGTAGACAGTACACTCAATTAGACGAGAGTGTTTGAAGTAGTAATTGGTATCTTCGAAGAAGATAAAACAAAGTCATAATTCCTAAGGGGAATACAGATTCAATGCTGAAGAAGACCGAATTAAAAGAAAACCCAAGGCACAGGGTATAGTTATCAATCTCAGAAAGAGATATTTCCCAAGGTGGCATTTTCGCTAAAAAAAAACTCTCCAATGGAGAGACTGGTCAAGACGACCTCCGAGTTAGCTGACTCCTAGCTAATTCCTAGCTAACTCCTAAAGAAGTGATCCCAAGGTGGAATAATTGATAAAGAAACTCTCCGATAAAGAGACTGGTCAATGCGACCTCCAAATTATTTGGTCGCTAGCTCACTAACTACTTCTTTAAAATAATCTTATCTCTTGTCTTTTTTAGAGAAGGGTCCTCACCCACATTTTCATCATTGGATCCTCTGGTGATGATCTCACCTTCAACCATCTGTATTGGTCTGGGCTAGACAATAACCGGCCGCAAACCCGGGATCCTCTGGAATTTCGTGTCGGGGAAATCCAGTGCCACGGCAATCCCTTGTGGTTCCAATGATCATCTTTCTGGCTGTCAATCTGGGTGCCCGGTTTTCTGGTCAGTTGTTTCGTTACTGTAGTACACAAAAGTCTAGACATCGTGGTGCCGGGGAAACCAACACCTTTGTCTCCAGATAAGCGCAGTCCATTTTTAAATCTCTTTTGAGAAGCAAAGTCTTTGAGGTAGCAGTTACATAATGCACATGTAACTCATTTTAACTTTTGTTATGAAATACACCTATTATATATCTTAGAATTATATAATATAGCATAAAATGCACTTTAAAGCTAACTATGAGGCAAATTCAAACAGTAACGCATCAATGTAGAAATAAATCATTAGAACAGTTCTCGTACATTCTTTTTTCTATAATAAAATCCTTAAACTATATTTTTCATATATAGGAGTAAAATACTAATCAGCAATATTTAATAGTTTTAAATAATTAATATTTGTTCAAATTGCTTTTTTATAGCACATATTTTAACTATTTTTTTATTTTAATCAAGTAATCTCCTTTTACATTTCAAACTCTTTCATTCTTAGTTAACTTTCATTTTTTGAAGCAGTGCTAATTTTGTAAAAAACGAGTTTCTCTTTTACTGGAGATATAATTAGATTTTATTTTTCCTAAGATTATCATAAGTTGATTCTTTACAGAGAAGATTAAATTAAAAAAAAACCTTTTTTAAGCAATGTTTAAATTTAGAGTTTTATAAAAGCTTATATTTAAAGACTTTGACCTTTTAAATAAATAGTTTTTTTTATGTTGCTGAAATTTAACAAAATCATAATATATATTCTAAAAATCACAGGAAAATAGTACTGATAATATGTCTTCATAAATGCTAAATACTGTCAATTAATAATCACAAAATATATTAAAAATCCATGTAACATATTTATTATATACATGTTATCATACTAAAAAACGAGTATATCTCATATTTTACTTTTGTTAGGAAATACACCTATGATATACCTTGGAATTATATAATATAGCAAACCATACACTTCAACGCAAACCATGATGGAAATTCAAGCAGTGATCGATTAATGTGAAAATAAATTAATTTATTAGATTAGTACACATACATTATTTTCTTTTTTTCTATAAGAAAATGCTTAAATTATATATTTTACATATAACGGAATGAAACATAAATCAGCAACCTTTAATGGTTTTAAATAATTAATATTTGTCCAAATGACATTTTTATAGCACATATTTTAACTATTTGATATTTTAATCAAGTAATTTCCTTTTACATTTCAATCTCTTTCATTCTTAGTTACCTTTCATCTCTTTGGAGCAGTGCTAATTTAAAAAAAATGAGTTTCTCTTTTACTGGAGATATAATTATATTATATTTTTCTTAAGATTATCATAAGTTGATTCTTTATAAAGAAGATTAAATTAAAAAAATGAAAAACCTTTTTTAAGTGATATTTAAGTTTAGAGTTTTATTAAAGCTTAGGTTTAAAGACTTTGACCTTTTAAATAAATATTTTTTAGTGTTGTTGAAATTTAACGAAGTCATAAGATATATTCTAAAAGTCACAGAAGAATATTACTGACAGTATGTTTTTCTAAATGTAAATAAATGAACATGACTTGTTATCTTTAAATAGGATGTAATTAATATCTAAAGCAAGGAGAAATTAAGCTTTATTATAAAAAGTGTGTTCAACCAGAATCGCACTTGTTCTGTGCTATATGTACTTATTTTAATGATTTATATGTAAATTATGGACATGTTTATGGATTAGAACTGAAATATTTCAAGGAAACATACTATAATGGATAGTAAACAATTCTTGGAAATTTAATCCAAGCCCATCTGTTGGGAATACACTAAGCTAAATCACTACTGAATCTGTAAAACTATTAACCTGTGAAAACGCGCAGTACCCACAGTTACACGAGATTGCACCGGGTCGATGAGGCCGATGCAATTTTGTCATCCAAATACTAACACATCCAAATACTAACAAAATAGTTTTTGATGATGGATAAAATTCTAAAAATCACAGGAAAATAGTACTGATAATATGTCTTCATAAATGCTAAATACTGTCAATTAATAATCACAAAATACATTAAAAATCCATGTAACATATTTATTACATACATGTTATCATACTAAAAAACGAGTATATCTCATATTTTACTTTTGTTAGGAAATACACCTATGATATACCTTGGAATTATATAATATAGCAAACCATACACTTCAACGCAAACCATGATGGAAATTCAAGCAGTGATCGATTAATGTGAAAATAAATTAATTTATTAGATTAGTACACATACATTATTTTCTTTTTTTCTATAAGAAAATGCTTAAATTATATATTTTACATATAACGGAATGAAACATAAATCAGCAACCTTTAATGGTTTTAAATAATTAATATTTGTCCAAATGACATTTTTATAGCACATATTTTAACTATTTGTTATTTTAATCAAGTAATTTCCTTTTTCATTTCAATCTCTTTCATTCTTAGTTACCTTTCATCTCTTTGGAGCAGTGCTAATTTAAAAAAAATGAGTTTCTCTTTTACTGGAGATATAATTATATTATATTTTTCTTAAGATTATCATAAGTTGATTCTTTATAAAGAAGATTAAATTAAAAAAATGAAAAACCTTTTTTAAGTGATATTTAAGTTTAGAGTTTTATTAAAGCTTAGGTTTAAAGACTTTGACCTTTTAAATAAATATTTTTTAGTGTTGTTGAAATTTAACGAAGTCATAAGATATATTCTAAAAGTCACAGAAGAATATTACTGACAGTATGTTTTTCTAAATGTAAATAAATGAACATGACTTGTTATCTTTAAATAGGATGTAATTAATATCTAAAGCAAGGAGAAATTAAGCTTTATTATAAAAAGTGTGTTCAACCAGAATCGCACTTGTTCTGTGCTATATGTACTTATTTTAATGATTTATATGTAAATTATGGACATGTTTATGGATTAGAACTGAAATATTTCAAGGAAACAGACTATAATGGATAGTAAACAATTCTTGGAAATTTAATCCAAGCCCATCTGTTGGGAATACAGTAAGCTAAATCACTACTGAATCTGGAAAACTATCAACCGGCAAAAACGCGCAGTACCCACAGTTACACGAGATTGCAGCGGGTCGATGAGGCCGATGCAATTTTTCAGCCAAATACTAACAAAATAGTTTTTGATGATGGATAGAAAATCTGTAGTACCAAAACTGCATACATTAATTAAAATATATTTCTAATTAGTTGAAATAGTTTTTTAAACTATTTTGAACTGTATATCTTTTTATTAGTATTTCAAAAAGCAACAACTTAAGACATAGGGTGTTGTGGGGTAAAATGGGTAGAAAAAGCGTAATTTCTCCTTCAGCCTTTTTTCACTTAAAAATGCTAAAACGAAGAAATTTTTTTCACTGTATTCATGCAATGGGTTCTTAACCATTATTGTTAAAATAGTTTTATATATTTTCTTAAATTGTAAAGTTACAATTTTTTTAATTCTTTTTATACCCTGTGGGGTAAAATGAATATTGATTGAAATTACTAATAATTATGAAAAATTTAATTAAAACTTTATTTTTAAGATAAAATCACATTTATATGTGATATAATTACAATTTATATTGGAAAATTGTAATGGCCACAGTTCTTAAGTTGAATCATCACTTCTCCAGCCTCATTTTGTACCGTCTTTTTTTTCTGTAATGGCTAAATAATTGCTGAATTACTGTTCAGTAGGATTCAGTTTTAAGACTTTTTAATATTGTTTCATATAATTATCATATATTATTACCGTTTATATCATAAAAATTGTAACAAATCAAATTATTAATCTTGTAAAATGTAATAAAACAATAATATTCATAATTATTAGTATAAAATAAAAAATAGTAATTTTTGTGACATTGCAAGTCTCTTAATCGTTATTTATCATTTTTATGCATAACATTTTGTGCATACCTCAGTTGAAATGGATACAATGATATTCTATTTTTCAAGTGACGGAATCGCTATTTAGAGGTTATTCCATGTCAAATCGACACAATTTTAGAACAAATTCTACCTGACCCCCTCCAATTTTGATTAAATTTGGTACAGTAAGCGACTTCATGGTAATAAAGAAAATCCCCAAATCTTATGTTCAAATAATAATTGGTTTGGGAGTTATAAGGCTTTAAAGTTGCCAGATTTGTCTAAAAAATACACTATCGGCATACCTTTAAATTACACTTGCTACTCACCTAATTAAGCTAGAAATATGTGCAAGGTGTTATTTTAAACCTTTTTTAATGGGCTTTCATATGATATACAACATATGATGACTTGACAATTTTTTTAAAAATTTAAATTTAAATTAAAATTTAAAATTTAAATTTCTCAAAAAGCTAAGTTTTTAAAATTTTGAAAAAAATCTCAAAAATTGCTCATATTATTGTTAATTAATCCTCAAAGTTTCATGTTGGGATCATAATGGGATCACAAGCTACAAAAGTTTTTTGTTTGATATATTTACTATTGCAATAACGAAAATGAGAACATGCATTCATTACTTTTAATCTAACTCATCTGTATAGGATGGCATTAATGTTTACACACTACCTTATCGACATATACTCTAGTAAATAGCACATTTAACATTTGTGAAGATTTTAGAATGAAGAAATATCATTAAAGTGCATTACTTTTGATGGATGGTGCTAACTTATTTAGTTGAAACTGATAGAAAGCTTTATGTGTTTTGAGAATTTCTACTTCAGAAAGAATATACATTGGTCCTGTTAGAGTTAAAGGATTCACCTTACACATAACATCTGAAATTGGAATTCATAGTACATCTGGCTTCATACATTGTGACATAGTACATTGGGATTATAATGGGATCACAAGCTATAAAATACCAAATTAGCTTCCATTAACACATGGAAAAATTAACACATACAAGGACTGCCTTGCTATGATGATTTGTAATCCAGTATCAATCAGCTGCCACATGGGAGAGTGTACATCATGTTCTGGGACTACATAATTAAAAACCATACTTGGTGAAACATTCGATGAAAATATGGTGGAAAAGATCATTTTCAATCAGTGGATTTCTGTTGATAGGAGCTTTTTAGAAACAATACAAAAGTCAGCATCAGAATTTATTGACTTATTTTGTGAGAAAATGTCTGTATTAGTTTATCATTACTTTGTGATGAAACAACAAAATTCATTTATAAACAATATAAAAGGAAATTTAAAAGATTCAGAGTTTGTAGTTCTTGATTTTGCTGAAAATTACTCATTTGTTATACAGGATGAGACCCAGAGCTGCCACTGGACTAATGTTCAATCTACAACTCACCCATTTGTTGTATATTACAAAGGGAAGTTTGAAATTTACCACTTTACATACATTGTAATTTAAGACTGTTTGGAGCCCAATACAGTAGCAGTTTACTGTTTTCAAAAGAAGCTTATTACTTTTTTTAAGACAGAATTTTAAAAAAAAGTGCAAGGAAAATATTTTATTTCTCAGATGGGTCATCTGCACAATATATAAATAAGAAAAACTTTGCCAATTTATGCTTACATAAGGAAGATTTTGGCATTGAAGCAGAATGGCATTTTTGGACAACAGCTCATGGTAAAGGACCTTGTAATGGGGTAGGAGGTACACTCAAGAGTTAGCGGCTTGAGCAAGCCTACAACGACCATATACAAATCAAATACTTACACCCCAACAACTTTTTAACTGGGCACAGGAAAACATCACAAGAATACATTTTGTTTTTCAACCCAAGAAGAACATGTTTCTACAGCTGTATTTCTAGATGACCAATTTAAAAATGCTTTTGAAATTCCTGGGACTCAGAAATATGCTTTTATACCCACAGAATCAAAAACAAAAGTCTTTGAGAAGACATTTTCCTTTTCACAAGATTTATTGATGCAAACTGGTATAGCATCACAATAAAAGCTTCTATTTGCTGATAAAAATGGCTATATTACTGCTGTTTATAATTGAAATTGGTGGCTTACATTTATGTTAAGAGAAAGAAGAGAAAAACTCTGAAGAGGTAAAAGTGACATTCCTTCACTCATCTGGACCATCATCATCTTTTTTTTATATCTATATAAGCCAGATGTACTATGGATTCCAATTTCCGATGTTATGTGTAAGGTGGATCCTTTAACTCCAACAGGATCAGTATATTCTTTCTGAAGTAGAAATTCTCAAAACACATAAAGCTTTCTACCAGTTTCAACTAAATAAGTAGCACCATCCATCAAAAGTAATGCACTTTAATAATTTTTCTTCATTCTATAATCTTCACAAATGTTAAATGTACTATTTACTAGAGTATATATCGATAAAGTAGTGTTTAAACATTAATGCCATCCTATACAGATGAGTTAGATTAAAAGTAATGAATGCATGTTCTCATTTTCGTTATTGCAATAGTAAATATATCAAACAAAAAACTTTTGTAGCTTGTGATCCCATTATGATCCCAACATGAAACTTTGAGGATTAATTAACAATAATATGAGCAATTTTTGAGATTTTTTTCAAAATTTTAAAAACTTAGCTTTTTGAGAAATTTAAATTTTAAATTTTAATTTAAATTTAAATTTTTAAAAAAATTGTCAAGTCATCATATGTTGTATATCATATGAAAGCCCATTAAAAACGCTTTAAAATAACACCTTGCACATATCTCTAGCTTAATTAGGTGAGGAGCAGGTGTAATTTAAAGGTATGCCTATAGTGTACTTTTTAGACAAATCTGGCAACTTTAAAGCCTTATAACTCCCAAACCAATTTTTATTTGAACATAAAATTTGGGGATTTTCTTTATTACCATGAAGTCACTTACTATACCAAATTTAATCAAAATTGGAGGGGGTCAGGTAGAAACCTTGTGTCGATTTGGTATGGAATTACCCTTTATTGTTTTTATGCATAATGTTTTTAGGCCGAACGCTATTGGTTAGCGCTGATCGTCGGTAAATTCGTTTCGAATCTATAAATGTTCGTATTAAATCGGCTTTAAGCAGTATTTATTAAAGTGCAAAACAGTAGACCGTAGCGCTAAACCAAACCAAACCAACCAGGATATTAGTGTATATGTGAAATATTATATACAATGAATTTTTCAGACATCAGTATGTAAGAAAAATGTAAAAAACGAATAAAAAATAAATTGAATTCAATTTCCTTAATTATTGACATACCTATTTATAAATTATATATTATATGAATATATGTCAAGTATATATGTATATATATATAGTATACAAATATATATATGTATAGACATATGTATTTATAGTACATATGTATGTATATATAAATATATTATATGTGTGTGTGTGTTGTATATATATATATAAGTGTAGATATATATATATATATAAAAAATGTATATATAGTATGTATATATGTGTATATATATAGACATGTTCGTGTATATATATATATATATACGCATATAATTTATACACACATATACACATATATGCATATATATATGCCTCAAAGTTATGCAAACTTATATAAACATTTATGTATATACATACATATATTTACATATATGAATATATATGCATATATATATATATATACATATAACTGTATATATACATATATATGCATATATATGTATGTATATGTATGTGTGAAAGTTGTTATTTTTTCTATATGCTAATAAAAGATAAAAATATAGCATAGATTAAAAAAATTAAATATCTCGTAGAATGAATAAAATTAATCTTCCATTCCTCTAAAACATAACATAAGAAAAATTAGTATTACAAACGAAAATACAAAAGTATACAGCAACTAACGTGGATCTACCTGCATAGAAACCAAAGGAACACAGTTTTCTCATTTTGTGAACATATTAATTCTCAATTAATATAAAGAAACTCCAAAAAGAAAGAAACGGTGTTCATTACAATATCCTAAAATGAAAGAATGCCTTCAAATTTATCTTATTTTCCGCTTACGTTGTACAAGTACGATTTGTTTTTTTCACAAATAAATGATTTCATAGAATCGATTGAAGTCCAAACTGATTAAAAGAGTCATTAAAACTCAAATTCAATCCAAGTTTGTTTCGTTAAGAAAACAAATGATTAATGAGGAATATCTTTCTATGTTTTTCTTTTTCAACTCCTCTTCTTAGCCCACTCTCCTGTTTCTAATCATGGATCTTGTTGGTGCTTCAACCACATTTGGCGAAATTGGCGTGCTTGCAGCTTGCGTGCGTGGCGTTTGAAATCTGGCGAGGGGATCGTAACTCAACAAATTGATACATAAACAAAAACAATATTTTGAGGAAAAATTTTACAAAAATTGAATATTTAAAATCTAATTGAATTAACAAAGAAAACACAAAGGAAACACATAACATTCATACTAAATAGACTGAAACATTCACTTAATCACAAATTAAATAAACTGAGTGTGATTTTCATCACAAATTTGTGATTTAGTGTAAATTGTAAAATTAATTTAAACCTGATTTTGAGTGAAGGTTGAAGAGGAGTTGTAAAATTGAAAAAATTTTTTCAAATCTCTTATTTTTATAAATTTTTAAAATAATAATAGTATTTGGAGTGTAGTAAAATTAATAATTAATAATAATATTTAGTGTTACAATTATGCACAAAAGTCTAATGTATAAATTTATATATACATATATACATGTGTATATACATTTATTAATGTACGCTCTAATTTATTAATGTAGCTCTATTTATGTATATATGCATATAAATATGCACAAACATACATATACAAATATATACTATAGATATTTATAGATATTACATTTTTGTAAATAGAAAGCCAAACCCACAAATATACATTATATATATATATATATATATATATATATTACATTTATATAAATACATGCACACTTATAGATATATGTATATATATATATAATTATATATATATATATATAATATATATATATATATATATATATATATATTTATTAATGTAGCTCTATTTATGTATATATGCATATATATGCATATATACATAATATATATATATGCACAAACATACATATACGAATATATAATATATATATTTATATATATTACATTTTTTGTAAATAGACACCCAAAACAAATAAATAAATATATATATATATATATATAATATTATATATATATATATATATTACATTTATATAAATACATGCACACTTATATATAATTTATGTATATATACAGAGAGAAGAGATAGAGAGAGACAGACAAGAGAGTGAGACAGAGTGAGACAGAGAGACAGACAGACAGAGAGAGCGAGAAAGAGAGAGAGAAGAGAGTGAGAGAGAGAGTGAGAAAGTAGAAGAGAGAAGAGATAACATATACACATTTAGATAGGCCTATGTACACACACACACACACACACACATATATATATATATATATATATATATATATATTATATATATATATATATATATATAAATATATATAAAACTGATATTTATTTAATCATTCTTTGTTGGTTCATTGCCCCAAGTAAATAGAACATAACCACACTTTACTGTAGATCTCTTCTTAATTAAATTATATTCTATTCAGAATTTAGACAGAAATAAAACTTTAAAATTGGAAGGGGCGTTCTCTTATCTATACTGATAAAGAAACATGTCTTACTCGGCCGTCATATGACTTCCAACGTCAATGAAACTCGTACGCGAATTCCCGAGCGTAGAATAGAAAAAAAAATCATCGTCGTAAGAGGGTGACCACGGGTGTCGCGCAATCGAGGTAGAATATCATTTTTAATGACGGCTAGACGCTGCAAAAAAATCGGTGTTTAACTCCGCGTTCACTTAAGGAATGATTTATGGTGAAAGGTGGCAACGAAGACGTCGGAGACATTAAAAAAAAACCTTCTTACAGATGGCTAGGTTTGAGAGAGAATGCGTTAAATTATGTATAGAAAATGGATAAATGTGAAATAACTGGAGCACATGAATTGTGCCATTTTTTTTTAAATCTTGGAACTTAATGAAAATGGATTCGCTTGGAAGAAATGGGGAAATCACTCCAAGTAAAATTAAAATTAAAATTTGAAAAAGGTCACAGAAAAGTACTTTTGTTTTAGTATGGAGGCGGTATGGATGTAAGAATTGAATGATATTTTAGAGTTACTTTTTGCCGGTGTATATGTTCTCTTTTATTTGAGTGTGCTAAATGTCTCCTAAAAGCTTTGTGACAAGAAGTGAGGATTTTATCCAGCGGTGAACAAAGGTGAAAGAGGGTGTCTGATATAACACTTGTTGTCTTGTCACTGCGTGCTAATACTTACTAAAATGCTTTATGACAAGGCTTGCAAATTTTGGAATTGAACGACTGCACGTCATTTCTTTTGTTCGCGAACCAAGTTGGAAGGAAGAGTGTTATGTTTACTTGTCTTGTCCTCGTACCAAATGTCTCCAGATAGCTTTGTGACAAGGTTAGCAGGTTCTGGAGTCCGATGACTGTGGAGGATTTGATTTGGTGATGAATCCATTCGTAAGAGAGAGGTTAATGGAACACTTGTTGTCTTATAATGCGGGGTACAAAACGCTCTATGACAAAGGTTGAGAATTCAGAAGCACGACGACTGTGAAGTACATCTGCAATTGCTGGACCAAGCTGGAAGAGACAGGCTCATGGAACACTTGGGTTTGTCTTAACTAAGGACTAAATGCCACCAAAAAGCTTTAGGACAAGGGCTGCACTTTCTAGAATCTAATGACTGCGAAGGATTTCTAATAGTGATGAACTAAATTAAAAAAAGATTAATAGAACGCTTGTTTTTGTCTTATCAAAGTGATAAATGTCACTAAAAAGGTTTATGATAACGGGTTGGAGAGGGATTCCATTTGGAACAGAGGGACTAATGGAGAAGTTTTTGATGTCTTATCTGATCGTCTCCAAAAGTCTTTATTGAGTGGAAATATCTGGAACTTGACAACTGCGGATAATTTCTTCTGGTGGTAAACCAAGTTTGAGGCCAGATACTTGTAAGAACTTGTTGTCCTATCTTTGGATGCTACCCGTATCCTAAAAGTTTTATGACAAGGGTTGAATGTTCTGGAACTTGACGACTGTGAAGCATTTCTTCTGGTTGCTAAGAAATCTCTCTCCAACTCTTCCAAATTGGAAGACATAGATTAATGGAACACTTTGTTGTCTTATCTGCGTGTTATATATCTGCAAAAGAATTTATGACAAAGATTGAAATTTCTGGAGCTGGAATTGAAATTTCTGTAATTCCTTTCGTTTTGAACCTATTTGGAAGAGAGAGTCTTATTCAACACTACTTGTTGAATTGTCTACAGGATGTAGCATTGACCAAACAAGTTTAAACGTGGTACATATTTAGAGCGTAAATTGAAAAACAAAAAGGTGTACATTTATGTTTTAGGAAACATTGATTAAAAATCAGCGTTAATTGATCTGTATTATGTATTTATGTAAGCATGTAAAAGTAGTGATGTATGATACAGACATATGAATGTATCTACGTATGGAATTTGTATGCACGCATTTCTGTAAAATATATTTTTTTTTTACTTTCATGAGATTAATTACTGTACTTAGGACCATATTCATAAAACCATTCTGGCTAAGTCACTCAGTGGAAAAATGAGTAATTAAATGTATAAAATAGAATTCCATCTATGTTTGGAAGAAATATCTGTAAAATTCGAAAATGGAGAAAAGTGGAATAGAAAGAGATAAAAAATAATCACTGGAACTAAACTTACGAGTAAGACACGAAAAAATTCTTTTTTCTCTTCTAACAATGAATATTTTCTTATGAGAGGAAACACATAAAGTGACATTGCTTAGAAAAATGAAAGAATGCCCGAGAAATAAACGGTTTGGTGAAAAAATGAAGAAGATAGTTTTGTGTTTTCAGTTGGGACCCGTTCGTTCGGGACAAAAGCTATTTAACCGCACACTTGCTACAGGAGGAAAGACATTCTAAAGAAGTCTGGGGGAGGGAGGTGCCATCGATCGACACGACAAAAGAGACACAAAATGACACAAAGAACCATTTTACAAAAAGAAACTCAAATTACTCTTGGAATTTCTTGTGGCAGACATGGCACATTTTTCTATTTTTTCACAGTAATAGGAAAGGTACCATAGACTTTTCAGGTTATGTATATATATATATATATATATATATATATATATATATATATATATATATATATATATATATATATATATATATATATATATATATATATATATATATATATATATATATAATTTTTAATCATATAAGAAAATGTGTGATAAACATTTTCTAATAACCAATAAATCAAAACCTCCAGGAGAATTTGATTATAAATATATATACATATATACACATTCACACTCCCACATATGTGTGTATGTATATGTGTATATATATATGTGTGTTTATATATATGTGTTTTATATATATATATATATATATATATATATATATATATATATATATATATATATATATATATATATATAACATGTATACAAAAATATGTATATCTATCTATCTAAATATATATATATATATATATATATATATATATATATATATATATATATATACATATATACATACATATAAAAATATATATATATAAACAGATATAGATATATATATATATATATATATATATATATATATATATGCGTATATACATACTACATACATACATATAAAAATATATCAATAAACAGATACATATAATATATATATATATATATATATATATATATATATATATATACCTATATATATACCTATATATATGTATACATGTATGTTAGGTCTAAAAAGGGGGTAGTTGGAAATTACGTGTGCTATAACGATAAACGATTTTAAAAATGAAACTCTTTTATAATAATAAAATAAATTGAAAAGATATAAGTTCGCGTAATCTGTTGCAGTCATGCGGTCAAGTGCAGAGATATTTCACAGAAAGTGGATGACTCATCAAAAGAAAAGAATCAGTTAGCGAGTAGACATGGAGCTGTCAACACCTTTCTACGTTTAGCTTCGCCACAAATAGATGAAAATGGCGCAACTCATGCCTGAAACGGAAATCATATATTAAATAAAAAAGTGTTTTTACTAAAAAGGACTAATTATTCCTTTCGCCTTAATACTGGACCATGTCATATATATACATACATATGTATACATATATAACATGTGTACAAGATTGTATATGTATGTATATATATGCAAGTATATATTTAATTAAATATGCACGATTTCACAACATACATATATAAATATATATATATATATATACATATAAATAAATAAATAAATATATATATATATATACACACACACATATATATATATATATATATATATATATATGTGTGTGTGTGTGTGTGTATACACACATATCTGCACATACATACATACAGACACACACACACACACACATATATATATATATATATATATATATATATATATATATATATATATATATATATATATATACCTACATATATACAAGCACACATATATTTACTTCCTCAACCTAATGTGAAAGTATGAGAATTGCTTAAAATATGAATTGAATGCCGATATGCCAGTTGCTCACAAAAGGACAGTAAGGGACAACGCATCCGATTATAATTTTGTGTTTCATAACACTCGGAATTATTTTATAAAACATCGGCTTAAGCGGATGACGCAAATAATAGTTTTGAGGACTTTTGATGTTGGATTCACATACGAATTTCGCGTCTTCATAATAATGGATATCGCAGCGTTGAACCAGCCGTACTTATGAAACAAATATTTGTTAAATTAACACAAAAGATATCGTAGGTCATAATCCGCCTCAGAGCTGTACAAATAAAAATCTCGCCACATTTTTTTAATCCGGTTTAGATGCCGGGAAATTAAGAAATAAACTACTCGGTCTTTCGCTAAGACGTGGTAAGATTTATTTAAAAAATAACTTTAAAGCCATGAGATATAAGCCATTGAAAGTTCAAATGTTTGACTTTGGCACTTTCTAAATCTCTGAAATTTTATGAATGGTTTAATAGAAACTCCATTAAAATATTCGATTTAGATCGTGTAAAATTATATAATACTACCATATAGGCCGCCATAGGACGGGATCAGTAAAATTAATTTTACAGAATTGTAAAGTACCATAGGAGGAGGCAGGTAAAAAAAAGGGGTTTGTGTTTCGTCTGAGAATAATCTGGCAAACGTTCCATCATTTGTTTATCTTCGTACCCCTCTAAAGTCTCCCGATACTGTAAATGTAGTTTAGAATCTCGTCGAATTCAGTGAGTCAAACCGTGTAGTTATGTATAAAAAAGGAACACGCGAACAAACTTCTTCGTTTTCAAAGATATATAACTGAAATGCTAGACATTGATGAGTCCGCGAAATAAACCCCCGACTTTTATCAACAGAATGGGTTGCCCATACAGGCGATAACGTTTTCATGGCAACAAAAAATAATCGACGGTTCAATTTAAAATGATCCCATAGGTACCTGATCTATTATTGAAGTCAAATATGAAAGAAAGTAATTTCCGTCCTATCTCAGTTCAGCGATAAAACGCATGAAAACAATGCAGACGATATTTAAAGAATTTAAAATGTGAAAGGATTAAAGGAGATGGAATGACGTTATAATGCTACACAAAAAATGTTATATTTTACCTATTTATTGGGTGATAAATGGATACACTGAATCACCTGCTCTTATAAAAAGAAATATTATAGCCCTGGGGAAAACAGGTCTCGAAATAATGGTATTAAACGCTCGAAAAGGGGAAAATGGTTTCATTTCGAACGTTTTTAGGACGACAGTATTTTTTGCCGCGACAGGAAGCACATTTATACCAAATTATTTTAGAATCGGATGGATAGTTTAGAAGAAGGTAAACTTGACTCGCTTCGAAATTTACTAATCTTAACTCTTCCAGAATCCGATATGGATGCCCCTATCCATTCGGAGTTCAGGAACAGATGCATTATAGACGCCAGCCCCGTCCATATTTATTTTTTTTGGGGGGGAGGAACCAAAAGAAAAACGCGTGTTTGAAAAATCGCCCAAGTAAAAAAACAGGGCGGCGGTACGCGTTTTCTGAAAGATTACTAAAAAGAAAAAAAACATTGCGGCGGTTTGAAACACAACAGTTAACGAAACTAAACTTTTTTCCAAAAAAACGCACTAATATAAAATATCTAACATGTAAGGGGGGTTCCCTCCTTAACAACTCTTTTTAATATTGTATGTTAAAAGTATCACTTCTTCCAATGTTAATTTATGTGTATTGAATGAAGAACCCTCCCGAGTAGACATGGTAGCGCCACAGATTTCCGACAAATCCAAACAGACCCGTCTCTTAACCCCTTTTCTGGCTTCATTTTCATATTTTCCCTACAATAAGCCTAAGAATATCTTGATACTTTTGAGAACATCCTGATACTGTTTAACAATTTTAATAAAAGTAAGAATCGAAATAAGTAACTAAATTTCTAAATCCCAGAAAATGATAGGAACAAAAACAAAAAATACAACCTGACCTCGGCGACACCGAGAATATCCTGAAATTTCTCGAATGGTGTCGGGTACTGACGTCAGACATAACCGCCAAAAGAACGTCCAATTTGACGAAAAAAAGAAAAAACAGGGCGTTTAAAATGCATCTGTACCCCAGGTTCAACCGCTTCATAAATTCAAAGACAGATAACTGAGGATATTATTACAGGCATTTATAATAAATAGGGGAATTGTATTTGAGACAGTAACAACCGAATCGAGTTCTCTCCACAGTTTATTTTAATATAAACTGATAACCGTTCCAACACTTGACAACGGAGACGCTCCGAAATTTAATTTAGGAAAGACTCTTGAAAATTCAAGAATTGCGCTCTACTTTTCACACCTGTTTTTAATTCACTTTGGAAAAACAAGAACTTGAAGTTTTCGCACACTTTAATGAAATTTCTAAGATGAAGTCTGTGAGAGGAAGACACATAAACGGGTTTCGTTGTCGGATGAAACGACTGAGGGCGAATTTCGGTTTTGATCGTTCTTAATTAGCCGGTTCGGCTGTTGTTGCAGTACACATAGAACATATTCGTTTACATATATTCATATATATATATATATATATATATATATATATATATATATATATATATATATATATAGATAGATAGATAGATAGATAGATAGATAGACATATATATACATACACACATGTACATATATCTACATATACGTGTGTGTGTGGATGGATGGATGGAATAGGCAGAAGTTTTGGGTAGTCAAGAGAGAACATGGAACTTTTAAGTTCAATCGTTCGTCACACAGGAAGCCATTCAATTATTGTACAAACGAAACCATTTTTTTCTTTTTTTGGAACAGTTGAAAAATGTGCTTTCTGGACAGAGAACGAATATTTATGGTTTAGTTTGATTTAGAGAGGTACGGTCTCCTGGTTTGCCATAAGACGGCTAACGAGAATGGGGTCTACTCTTTAAATAATTTTCCCAACGGCTACGAACAACCATGTCACAGGTAGGACTCGAACCCATAACCTACGGTGTAGCCCTAGCCATTCGGCAATGATTATTAAAATAAACATTTTTTGAGGTGTTAGTTTCAAATGAGGGATAAAAGAATTTAACTCGGAGAACATTCCTTTCTCTGGTAAATTACTCTTCGGAAGATTTTATTCAAATATGTAAATTATATATATATATATATATATATATATATATATATATATATATATATATATATATATATATATATATATATATATATATATATGTATGTATGTATGTATGTATATATATGTTTTGTTTGTGTGTGTATATATATATATATATATATATATATATATATATATATATATATATATATATATATATATATATTTATATATATATATATATACATATATATATATAAATATATATGCATATATATATGAAAGTATGTATGCACATATGTATATATATTTATTAATATGTGTATATATAAATATCTATGCATATATATATATATATATTTATATATATATATATATACATATATATATATATATGTAAATATCTATGAATATATGTGCATATATTCAATAATATATGTATGTATGTATATACATATACACACACACATATATATATATATATATATATATATATATATATATATATATATATATATATATATATATATATATATATATATATATATATATATATATATATATATATATATATATATAAAGATATATATACACATATATGTAAATATCTACGCATATATATATTCAATAATATGTGTATACATATGTATATATACATGTATAAGTGTGTATATATGTATAGTATGTACTGGACGACCCGACATACGTTGTCCTGTTTTAACGCTGTCCATCCAAATATTGTAAAAAAAATTAAATTATAAATTGCTTATAAAAGTAAGGAAACAAAAAAAAATGTACGTTTGGAAGGAGCTCTAAGCAGTAGGTGTCATTTCTCGCATGAGCTCAAGTAGAACAGTAGAGAGTAGAACAGAATTATTGCAAACCCATACTTTGAAAGAAAATTTAGGAAATGTAGACAAAACAAAGTAGTTAAACCAAATTTAGGATAAGACTGAAGAAAAAGAATTTGTGAAATAACGCCAAAATAAAGTGGCTAGGCCTAATTGGGGATAAAGCGGAAGTAAAAATGAAATT
>CM063500.1:4360038-4376872 GCA_032207245.1 Pardosa pseudoannulata | reverse complement strand
TTGGTGATCTTTGAATTCTGAGCTGCCATATCATGACATCCCAAATGTGTTCTATCGAATTGGGATCCGGAAAGTTAGACGGCCAGGATATTAACTGGAAATCAGCTTCAAGTTCCTGGAACCACTCCAACACAATTTTAGCCTTGTGACACGGGGCGTTGTCCTCTTGGACGATTTAATTTCAAGCTGGAAAAACAGAGGCTATGTGAGGGTGAGGGTGCAACGAGTCCACAATCATGTTCAGATACCCTATAGCATTCATACTCCGCTCTACCACACCCAAGGGTCTCATAGACGCCCAAGAGAACGTCCCTCAAAGCATAATACTGCCACCACCGGCCTGTGTATGACCTACAGTAAATTAAGGGAGCAACTGTTCGCCTGGAAGACGGCGTAACCTGACACTGCCATCGGTGTGATGAATGACAAACCGTGATTCATCTGACCAGGCAACTCTCTCTCCCTGATACATGTACCAGTCGCGATGTTCCCGTGCCCAGCGTAGGAGCAGTTGGCGATGATGCTTTTTCAGCAATGGCACACAAGTGGAATGTTTGCTGCGTAGCCCCATATACAACAGTGTCCACTAAACATAGTGTTATTCTACTTGGCCCTGCTCCTATTCTACTTGGCCCTGCTTTATATTGAGTTGTCAGCTGAACCAGTGTCTGGCTCCAGTTTCGCTTCATCATGCTAGACAGTCTCCGATGACCATTTTCTTTGATAGCGTGTGGACGTCCTACACCATGTCGTCTACTGTTGGTTTCATCATCATTTGTCGACTTTGCATAAGTACTAATAACTGTAGATCGCAGACAACCCACTACTCGTGCAGTTTCGGGAATACTTCTTCCGAGACTTCGAGCTATTACAATCTGCCCTCTACACACAGAAGTAAGTGAAAGATTGATACTTCAGACTCTCCAGCAGCTGTTAACTACCACTTACACCTGATGACGTGCCTTCCGCGTCATCCAGGCGAGTCCATTGCAAAATACAGGGGTGGTCATAATACACTCATTCCCATAAATTATGGATAATTCAGAATCACGCAGAAATTGAGCTCTAAAATAAAAATTTCACCTGTAGAATTATCACACACATCTTGAAGAAGAATATGCAAATTGCAGGAAACCACCAGATGGCGCGGATAGTACATCACAATGACGAGAGTGTATGAAAGGGGTATATAAGGAATGGTAGCAAAGAAGTAAAATTGTTCACAAGCGCTTTAAAAGCCTTTCAGTGCAATAACCGCATAGTTATGGCACAAAGGAAGCATTTGGAGGATTTTTTACGTGGTAGAATTATCGGACGAATGGAATGTGGGCGTACCCAGCTGGAAGTATCCGAGGAACTTGGAATCGCCCAGAGTGTCATCTCCAGGCTTTGGCAACGATTCAAACATGATGGTAATGTGAGTAGATGTTACAGCACAGGTCGTCCCCGAGTTACTACGCCGAATGATGACCGGTATTTGGCAGTTACTGATAAAAGAAACAGACGGAGCTGTCTCGTCAGCTCTCTTCAGCTACCGGTACGACGGTTTCAAGGCAGACCGTGTACAGACGCTTAGGGAACATTGGTCTATATGCTCGTAGGTCTGTCAGATGTGTTCCTCTTACCGCAACTCACTGTCGCCTGCGATTATGCTGGGCTAGAGAGCATGCATTGTGGTCACCGCAACAGTGGTCATGTGTGATGTTTTCCGACGAGTCCAGGTTCAGTTTATTCAGTTTACATTCTGATTCTCGCCGGACCTTCATATGGAGAGCGCCAGGTAACCGTTACCACCAAGAGAACACCATTGAACGACACCGTTACGGTGGTGCAGGATGGCTCGTTTCGGGAGGAATTATTCTTGGTTCCAGAACTGACCTGCATGTTCAGAGTGTAACAATGACAGGCCACATCTATCGGGATGTCATTCTGGAACAACTTGTACGTTTGTTTCGGGGCGCTATGGGTTCTGAATTTCTGTATAGGGATGACAACGCCCGACCTCACCGTGCAAACATTGTAGACGAATGCCTTCAATCGGAGGATATCACCCGTATGGATTGGCCAGCATACTCACCGGACTTGAATCCAATAGAGCATGTGTGGGACATGCTTGGCCGACGAATTGCAGCCCGTCAACCCCCTCCCAACTGTCTAATATTTAATCCATTTTCGTTGTTATTGTTTTCGAAACATCCTGACAAAACTGTAGACCACAAGCTAATACAAGGATCAGTTCTTCGTGTCATTCCGCATTCGAATGACGTAGGAAGGAGGAGTCTTTGATGAGAGTTAAAGTAGATATGTAGCTTACGTGTAGTATACGTGACAGTTTTTGGTTTTGTTGAGTAGCATTTTTACAGCAGTGTTTCCTCTACTAAAGTTCCAACTCTCGTATAACCGATATCTACATACGATCACAATAAAAAATTCAGACATTTTATTGTGAAATAAAAAAGTTATGGAAATACGAAAATTAGTAACAAAATCATGGAATTCTTATGTTTACAGTTCTGAGACTACTTCCATAAAGGTGTTATTTTTCCTTTTTTTATGCCAATTTTGAGATCTAAAATTACAAGGAATAGAGTAGTTCCAGATCCATAAGCACTCTCTTTTTAAATCCAAAATTATTGTAGTTTTTTAAAATAAAAAAAGGAAAATGCAAATTTTAGAAAAAAAATTATTTATTAAGGAGTCAACCCACTTAAAGAGAATAAGGAGGTGATTACTAGCCAATATCCAGTACGTACTCTTATACTAGCTATTTTAGTCATGACATTGAAATAGAGGAGCAACAGGATTATATAAGTTTAGCCCGTTAACCTTGAGATTTCTATCAGTGAGCAAATAAACACAATGTAAAATTTAACAAATAAAACGGTAAGAAAGGTTTCCAGTTCATAACATAAAATAACTGGATTAGAGACTTAGAGAAACATACAATATTTACGTGGCTTCAGACATCCGTTCTGAACGGAGACTCGATCAAGAATGAATAGTATTCTTTTAGTGTCAGGTTCTAGAGCCGAGGTAGCTCAGTCGGCAAAGACAACGATCTTGTAACTGAAAGGTTGTGGATTCGGGTCTGTAGCACGCCAAAAATCAGAAGTGCTCGCTAAAGGTGACTGGGACACGTAAAATGTACTTGTGTTCACAAGTTCTCCAAGTTCTCAAACTATTCCTCCGTAATGGTCCGATTGGTCTCTGCTTCTAAATTAAGAAGACCCAACGAATGTAATGGTACTAGCGTCCGTAGCATACATTAAACTACACCTGCTGCCTGGGGGGTGCTAAATGAGTAACAGGTTCTCAGCTTTCTTAACCCTCTAAGTGGAACACATCGAGGAAAAATATCTCCAAAATATACGCTAAAGATTTACTGTGTTAGTGACCTGTGTTAGTGTTAAAGTGTTCTATGATTTTTTATTTCACCTTTAGACGATTAGAATGGAATACGGAAAACCCACCCTCGTTATTGTCCTTTTACTTCCAGTTATAGATATATAGATATTATAAATTGTTAATTTTTATTACATATAAAACTCTTAAAGTCTCGAAGACCATCCCAAAAGAAATAATTGATTCGAAAAGTACAAATAAAAATATTCTTTCAGATACTTATTTATATTTTTTACGAAAGTCATGCAAGATATTTAAGTGGTGCAATTACAGATACATCTGTTACTTCATACGAAATACTTCGAAATAGCGATTTACAAAGCCATGAAAATCTATCAGTGTCTTTCTGCCTCAGGGTGTAGGGATGCATCCCTCAATGAATCTTAGTCAAACAGGGGCGCAGTTCCCAAACAATCGACCTGACCCTCCTACCGCAAAATTGCATGGAAAAAAGCACTGGCAGAAATGTATATTACATCCATTTTTCCATTTTCGGAATGTTTTTGAAGGTCGAAAATTGTAAATGACAACGGCTTTGAAGACATTATCGGTTTGGCGAAATTGTACGTGCAAACCGTTTAGAGGGTTAAAGAGTTAGGATAATATCTGTATCGCCTGTTGCGTTGGAAGAAAAAGTATCGGGCTTGAAAGTTAGCTCAGTACCCAATGAGAGATTTTTCTTTCCATCAATCAAAGTTTTGCAGATGTTACTGAAAGAATGGGTCCTTAATGCACAGTTTTTCTTTTAAAGGCCGGCCAAAAAAATCACTTTTTTATGCAAAAAAGCACAATTTAGAACATTGTCTTGCCAAGAAAATTACAAAAATACAAAAGTAAGGGTTTAAAATTAATTAAAAATAAAACTAATTTCTTGTTATATTTCTGTTTGACGAACTTATCTTTGATATATTTCTTGTACACAAGAACACGAAAAGCTAAAGTTTTTTAGTTTAAATGACCATAAGCCTTCTTTCATTAGCGGTATTTGCAAGGTTTTAGTTCGCTCGATTATTGATTAATTCATTGTTTAACTTTTTTATGAAATCTGATTGGCATTTTTTATGAAATATAGAAATGGGCTCATCACATATTTGGTTATTTTTAAAATAGCATGATGCATTGGAAATTTCTATGATTCTGAGATTTTGAGAATGAGTTAAGATTTTAATACTGGAATCAGGTGCATAGAACATAACTGGTGCTACGTAAGTAAATTTTAGATAACAAAAGAAAGTGTAAACGAACAGTTTGTCTTTTACATTCATTTTCCCATTAATTCAATGTTTCGGTGGTACTTCTTTACACGAAGCTTAATATAAAAAATGTAATAAATTTATATCTGTCGTATTACGCAGACTAATTTTATTTTGTCTGATAGTCTATAAATTACCTGTATCGGATAACTTTAAATTTAATTTGTGTGCATTAATTATTTTTTTTTTGGGGGGGGCGAAAATTTTTAACTCCATTAGAAGTTTTCAGTGATCCGCAGTAGGTCAGTCAGCAAAGGTCAACGATCTTGTTACTGCAAGATTGCGGATTTTGAACCTGAGCCAGCCTAATATACATCATGTTTGTTAAAGATGAATGGGACACATAAAATAGGTTCATGGTCACAATGTCCTCCATGTTCTCAATCCATACCTATGGGGGTGGCGTAATGTAATTTAAGCCTAATGTACTTTCATCGTCACTGTCATATAATTCCTCCAAACCAGACATTTTTAAGGACTACTTCTGAGATTTACTTTACTCAAATATGTACCTTGATGTTCGAGGTGCAAGACCATTGCTATACTGATTTCTGCACCCATTGCGACACTTTTCGTTTATTTGCTTGTTGATGCGATTTTATTTATCGGTGCTGTTGTGGAGGAGGGGGTGGGAGATGCACCTGTAGGAATCTGTACAAAATACCACCGATGCCCTACCGAAACACAGAAAGAATCTAATAGTATACCGCCCTGCGTTCGAGGAACATAGTGCTCGACGAGCGAGAGTCGTCAAAGTCTACAACGACACATGAAATGAGCGACGAGTCTAAGGTTAAAACGAAAAGCACACCCCTTGGCTTTAATACGATAACCTGCAGGCTCAATCGTGATTAGTTTGCCCAAAGGTCATGAGAAACAACAACAACAACAACAGAATTTTTTGGTTATTGCATAAAATGTATGGTGAATATATAATGTGTAATAAATGCATAAAATGTATTGTGAGTTTTTCCTAAATAACATTGCTTAATTGCAAGCAGGAAGAGAAAGGGGGAAACTGCTGATGAAGTTTAAGAGTGACGTATTCGTTCTCTTTAAGATAACAAACACATTACAATGTAACTTCGATAATTTTGGTCTCTTCAAAGAGGAAAATTAATAGGAACGTTATCTCTCGGGTTGACCAGCGGAGGTAAAAGCTCGAACCCAAAAAAACGGTTTTCAAACCAAAAAAAAAAAAAAAAAGCCCACCTACAAAAAAAAACCACAAACAAAAAAAAAAAAAAAAAAAAAAATAAAAAAAAAACACGGTATTTCTCTGCAAAAAGTATTAAAAAGGACATGTGCAATATTTTGGCAAATATTAAAATAACGGATTAATAGTTAACTTGAAAAGTTTTTATTACATCTAACATTTGTGGGTTTTAACGAAGTGTGGGTCTGAAAACAGATAGAATTTTAAATTTCTCACTTGCTTTTAGCATAATGAAAGAAGAATTTTCTGAAAGTTAAAACACAAAATGGCTATCGGATATTGCACAGAATTTCTTTCCAGGAGACATTAAAAAACTTGTAATGTTGGCGTAAATGTATAAATAACAAAGATCACTACGTCAAAATATATCTTTTGCATAAAATGTAAAGTTAAGATGGGAAATGTGAAATCTACTACTTTAAGGAACATAACTTTCTTTTTTTCACCTGCTTTTTGTTATATAATAATAATTCTAAAAGCAGCAATTCCACTGGAATGACCAGTTGAAAAAAGCAACACAAGAATGATTATCAAACGTTGGACGAAATTTCTTCTGAGAGGTCATTGAACAAAACGTGTAATGACTCGATAAAAGTTTACATATTGGAGGTAATTACGAAAATTAGATTTTTTATATAATGTCTAATGTGGGAAGTGTGAGATCTGCCCTATATGGACAAAAAAATTAGGGTAATAATAAAGTTTTAGAAAAGATTCAGTTCTCATGCTTGTAAAAATAATGTTACGTTGGCCTAGTGTTCGAGAAAGAAGAAATTTAAACTCATTAAAAAAACACATGGACAAATTTGTCTTGATTAAACAACTTTATAAAATTAAATTCCTAATTAATACAATTGGAATACTACTTATCATTTGTAGATATGGAAGTCTCCTCTAGATTCGGTGTCGGTCTCGCGAAGATGACTTTGCTTTTCCTTTTTTTTCGTGTCGCTCCAAAAAGTCTATTCCTCAAGACGTGGATACCAGCAGCATTCACCCTCTTCCCTCTTCTGGTAACAACCTTGTCCACTAAAAAAATCAGACTGCCCCGTGAAGAAAAAAAGAGGTCCACTCTAGAACGGAGAGGTCAGAATCCCCCAAACCAACGTGCCCTTCTATTGGTTGGGAGAAGTCTGAAGTTTCTTCTAGTTTAAACCTATCCTGTTCGGCATTTCTTTGACGATGGCTCACGGAAAGAGGTAAAATAAAAGCTGAACCGAATGTAACTTATTGTTACAATGCTTTAATTAGTGAAACTAACAGTTTGATTTGCCTTATTCAAAGCATAATCTTTGATTTAGCCATCACGGGCAAACCAGTTTTTCTTACTTAATTTTTTACCCTAGATTGAAAATTTCCCTCTTCTAGAAAACAAAATACTTTTTGTTTCACTTGGATTTAACTAATATTGTCAAATTCTGTAAATCAATAATACATTTATTAAAATCTGCTCATCTGTGGTTTTGTTTGGAGCAGTACAGTCTACTTTTTTGAGGGCTAATGGCACCATGACCTAATGCTTAAATTTGATTCAAAAGGGCTACGAACATCCCTACACCAACAGAATTCGAACTCATGTACTCCGGTACCGAAGATCAGCGCGCTAACTATTCGGCCATAGTTCGGCTTGAACATCCATGAGTTTGTATTCAAGTGTTACTGAGAAATTAGTTCTTTATATTTCATTAATTATGTATTTTATTTTTCTTTCAAGTGTTATTAAACATTGCACGATCACATAGCATTTTAATATATTGTTCTCTAATTCAGAAAAATTCTATAAAGTTTCTAAAGATTTTCTTGTTTTTTTATTATATAGAACACATCCTCCTCTTTCAATTTAACATATAGTAATATAAAGTTACAGCTTAAAAAAGATTGCATCACTAAGGTGTTAGGTTAAATAAGTTTAATTTACCTATGCTGTAATTACATTGTTCTTCTATCAAACATCCAAAAGATTTTTCAATTATGCTATACAAACCTAAATAAGTTTATAATACACGCGTTTACTTTATTCACTTTCGTACGTCCTTAGTATTATGTAGTAATTAACTTCAAGCATCACACTTTGTTTAAATTTTGCAGCAGATAAAAACGTTTATTTGTCCTGAATTAAAATTTATTCAGTTGAACCTTATGTGAGATCTATATTAAGAAACTTATTCAATGTATCTTCAAACATTAAATTGGTTTATTTAATTAAGCATTAGATGTTCAAAATGCCATTATTGTGCATGGAACAAAAGCCCTAATAATTTTAAGGTAATTGTTATTGCAAATTATAAAACCGTGTTTTAAATGTATTTTTTTTCTTGCTAGCTGTGATTTAATCCCAACCAGTTATCGCATTTTGAGTAAAAGGATTTAACAACCTTAATATGCTTCGCATAACTTCAATTAAAGGGATAAAATTTAATGCTTCACATCTTTAAACGAACAATCCTTCACTTTTAAGCACAAAGAATATTTTTTCTAACTTTTAAAGCTTCTGAAAATAAAAAGGATTAGAAAGGTTTCTAGCAAATTATATTTTAATAATGCTAGTTGGAAAACAATAACGCGTGGATTCTAAAAGATATTTAATTTTGAATTTAACTTTTTTAACATTTAATAAACTATGTTTAAGTCAAAATATACATTTCATTCCTTTAAAAATACATTTGTAAATATAGAAATATTCCTTGGGAATTAAATTACTATAAGGTAAAATACTAAACCTAAAAGAATGTGTAATTGTCAGCATCCAAAGTCACCAGTGAAGATTTAAGATATTTCTTTCTTTCATGTTTATGTGCAGGAAAATATAATGCATTTATTAAACTTAATATTAAAAGTCAGATAAAAGTGGAATTCAATTTTTTCTTTTGTGTTATATAAAATCTTAATAATATTGTAAAATATGTGCAATTTAGGTGATTGCCTCCCAATACGATGCATATATATATATATATATATATATATATATATATATATATATATATATATATATATATATATATATATATATATATATATATATATATATATATATATATAATATATATATATATATATATATATATATATATATATATATATATATATATATATATATATATATATATATATATATATATATATATATATATATATATATATACATATATATATATATATATATATATATATATATATATATATATATATATATATATATATATATATATATATATATATATATATATATATATATATATATATATATATATATATATATATATATATATATATATATATATATATATATATATATATATATATATATATATATATATATATATATATATATATATATATATATATATATATATATATATATATATATATATATATATATATATATATTATATATATATATATATATATATATATATATATATATACGGTCTCCCGATTAAAATTATTAAATTAATGTATAGTACATATGTAATAATTTTAAATTTAATCATAGATTATATTTTAGTGCAATGAAAATTTTATCATGGGTATGAACAACTAATTCTATCCACCTCCAGGATGTAGTGGAAATCATAGTTTCGTTACTTTATTTCCATTAATTACTGTGGCAAAAAAATAGGAAGAACATAACGATAATTTGAACGTAGTAAGAAAACTTCGAATTTTCTTTCTAAATAAATTCAACGCGATTCTAAACTGTATTCACAGTATCGAGAGACTTTAGAGGAGTATGAAGATAAACAAATTTTTGAGGGTGTACCAGATAATTCTCAGCCAAAAACAAATCAATTTTCTACCTACCTCAAGGGGTACTTTACAACTTTGGAAAACTAAAAATTTTACTGATCCCGTCGTATGACTGTCTAGATGCTGGTTTTATAATAATCAGATTTCTAAAAAAATATATCGTTAGAGTGAGAGCTGCAACCATATTTTGTTTTCCAAACAAATGAATATAAGTAAAAAGAAAAAGTTAAAGATATTGATGTTTAATAGAGATTTTTTATTGTAAATAAAAACAAATTGTCACAAAAAAGCAAAGGTAGCTCCATATAATTTTAGAATAAAATTATATTATGTAAAATGCTTACTTGGGGATCCTTCGTCATAGTAAATCCTATATTATCAAAAAACAAAAAAAAATAATGAATGAAACCTATTTTGTAATGATAGCATCAGATCTGCACATTAAATTTTACCATTTATATAATAGTATATTTTCCAGCTTAATTAAGTTAAACCGCTTTATATTTTGTTTTATTTTAAAATATAAAAAGCTAGACTTTCATCTCTCTAAAACGTTCAAACTGTCAGATGTAATTTTGCTTTAATCTTGGCAACATAAAATCAAATTATAATTATCTCAGTTATAAAAAAATAATACTTAACACAAAAAGTACAAATCTGTATAATTTAGGTTCTTAAAAGTGAAAAAAACACCAATGATATTAAAAAATAGTAGGCATACTATTAGTAAAAATGCAGGTTCAAATATAGGCCAAAAAAGTAATTTTTGAAAAAAAAAATGAATTGTAACACGAAGCCAGTAACATAAAAACGCTATTTTCTTATATTATAGGAATAATTACAGTTTTAAAACAATTAATGTAAGGAGCGTTTAGAAAACATAATGTAAAAATAAATATTTTGCTAGCTGTCAATTCTTTAAACAAATGATATTAAAAAAAATAGTAGACATATATGCTATTAGTATAAACGCGTGATTTAAATATATGCCTACAAAAGTTTTTTGGAAGGAAATTAATTTTAACACTAAGATATTCACATAAAAACGTTGTTTTCTTATTTTGTTGGAATAATTACAGTTTTAAAATAATTAATGTAAGGAGCATTTAGAAAACATAATGTACAAATTATTTTTTTGCTAGCTGTCAATTCTTTAAATAAATGATATTAAAAAACAGTAGACATATATGCTATTAGTAATAACGCTAAGTTCATATATATGTCTAAGAAAAGAAATTAATTTTAACACTAAACCAATAACATTAAAACGCTATTTTATTGTATTATAGCAATAATTACAGTTTTAAAATAATTAATGTAAGAAACATTTAGAAAACATTATGATAATGTAAAAGTTGTTTTATTGCTACCTGTCGTTTCTTTTTTGATTCTTCATTAAAATTAATAGCAACCTATATTATATGTACTCTATACATTATTTATATAATATGTAAAACAAAATCTTATAAATAATCAATGCATTTCAATTCCCATATTACGTGTTCTTAAAGTATAGCTAGACACAGAGCGTCAATATCGAACAGATATTCAGAACTTGAAATCAGAATTCAGAGCACATATCTTATGAATATAGAGTATATATAAAACAACCGTTGACTATAATATTTGCAACGGTTTTAGTTAAACTTACCTCCACCCCGACTTAGCAACCTCTGTTTGCAGTGTTCGAAACTAACCAATCTTAGATAATATATGTATATCTGTGAAGAATATTAGGTAAATATTCTATTATTCTAACTTATTTAATTATAATAGTTTAATTATAATCACAGCAAAAACTGTAATTTTCAGACTAAATGTAATATTTTCCTTTGAACTTTTTTTTCTAACACAGCTAACAATACAGACACTGTACGTCTATGTACCAGTACAAAGCTGTAAAGGGATTACCCATTTTGCACCACCGGAGAAGACGTGTAGTTTAAGGTATGTTACAGACGCGAATAACATTACCCTTGTTAGGTCCTAGTATCTTAGAAGCAGGGGCCAAGCAGAAGACCCTCAGGTTTACGTACCACTCCCAGAGATATTTATTGAGAACTTTGAGGACATTGGGACCACGAACATAGTTTATGTGCCCCAGTCAACATTACCGAACATGTCGGATCTTAGATCGGCTCGTTGATGCCTTTCCATATATGGTCATATGTGACCATATGTGTTTCCATATGTGTTTCTGACTGTAAACTATTCTTGGACCGCATGAGGATGTAGAAATCCAGCTTCAAAGAGACACTTTGTGTTACACTTCATTAATATGCTGTGGACTCCATCTTAAAGTTTATAATAATAGTCTTAATCAATTTAAAATATTATATCACTTCATTATTGATATAAGAAAAAGTAAGCCTTATACCATAATATAAATTAAAATCATAACAATTTGATTTTCTAAATAACCTTGTATTTTAATAGATGGCGCTGGTTCCTGATTTGTTTTATTGGGATATTTGTAAGTATTATTTACTCAAAACACACTGCATTTTTATACTTAAAAATTGCTCCAAAATAATCTCTGTGTGCAAAGCAAAAACTACACTAATATCACTGCTAACAGGAAATAATGTATTTCCAAAAAGAATATGCTGCTATATATTGGTTTTTGAATTATTTCAATTACAACGAAGACAATTTGGAGTTAGGAGACTGTATTTTGAGAAGGAAAGTTTTCATTAGAGTAAAAAAATCGGTTTAATATATATGAAGTGAAAAAGCGTTAAAAATATTCACGAAAAATTAAATGAAGTACGTACATTTGTCACAAAATTCTATAACTGCAGTGTTCTAATAATTCACATTTAAACAGAATTCTATTAACTTGTTTCAAGAACATGGAAGAAATTTTATTTTTCTTCATTACATTATACATATCATGCGTTCTCTATTTAACTATCATTTGCTTAAAGAATGAAGATTTCTTTTTTGGGTAATGGAAATTTAAACAATTTCATCTTTAATAAATATGTTCAATATATGCAAAAGTATCCTTTTGTCAAAGCGGAGATTCAACATTTTTTAAAAAATAGTCTTTTAATTTAAACTTTTCTTGTTATAATAGCAATCCACTACTAATAAAAAGAATCACCGAAAAATTATTCCTAACTATTCTGTATTTTTATTCTTTTATTTCACATATAAAAAGAAAATAGTTCAGCGATAAATAGATTGAATTTTGACACATAAATATCTTATTAGAGAAGAAATTATACTACAAATTAGTCAATTGAAGTCAGTAAAAAATCAATTGTTATATTAAATTATTAAGGGAACAGACATGTTTTCAATTTCAGAGAATATAAAATTCTCTTAAGGGACTGGTCTTAAAAACTGAAAAAATAAAAAAATATATATCATTTTCGACTTATCATACCTTAAAAACTACCTTTTTTATACAGTTATTTTTAACGTAGTTAGAATACATTATTATTTTACACACATAGCTCATTCATTTTTAAAACATAAAAAAGTATTTTTAATAAAATGCACTTTGTTGTTAACAAGAATGATATCAAGACTAACGCACATAATTATTAAAATTCATTATTAAGTTTAAGACAAACTTATTGTTTAAAAACATACTACAATATCTCAAAATAACTATGAACTTACATTTGCAAATATTTAAGATACATATACATTTAAAAATATATTTAGAATAAATGAATTTTGTCTATAAGAATTAAAAACTTGTGATTGCAAAATTAAAAATATATTTTGGGAAGTATAAAAGAAAACTTATGTTCAAATGGATGAAATTTATCTTTTATATAACCTGCAAAGATGTCATAAGAAAATATGAAAAACTTTTTGAGATAACATGCGCGTTCCGTGAAAAAATTTAAACTGAGAAAAAACAAGTTAAAATTGTTGTAAATACAAGTTTGCTTACAGTAAACTGCTGATGCGTTTTTATTTAAAGCTCTCAATATCGGAATTTTTTAAGCGGATTAATTTAAATTGTTCCTATATGTGTGTATGTCTTACATTTGTACTTTTGAAATGCTAGTAAAAAAACAAAGATGTACAGTTCAAAATACTTTTAAAAATTCATATTTTAAATAATGCGAAAGATATTTTTTCCTTAATATAAATTTTAATAAAGAATTTTTGGTAATATGTAAATTTTCTGTATATCCTCAAAAGCCAACGGTGCTCGGTGATCAACATTCAAAATTAAAATGTTTATTTAATTTAATCTTTACTATCTTATACTAATAACCTTATATTAGTCATATGAAGAATAAAATCTAATTATTGCTGAGGAAAAAAAAACCCAAGGATTTTTCGCATTTTTTTAAGTAGAAGAAATACAATTAAAAACTAAAGAGATTGAAATGTAAGAGGATACTATTTGATTAGAATAAAAAAATATAGTTAAAATATATATTCATTATAAAAGCCATTTGAAGAAATTATTACTTATTAAAATCTTTTTAAGGTATTTGATTGATATATTACTACGTTTTAGGTAGAATATAGTTTACGCATTATCTTTCATAAAAAAAAGAAATGCGTGAAAAATATTCTAAAAAATAAGATTAATTTAGCATAAATGTAAAAATTTGAATATATGGAAAATCACTGCATCATTTTGAAATATAAATATAAATGAGAGATAAAACGTAGCAGTTTTAAGACACAAATGTTAAAGTAAATTTCGTTTTGTATTATAACCAAAAATTACTTATAATAAATATATTGCTTAGATTCTTAATGCATTGTAAGTTTAATAATTAACAATATTTGAAATTTATAAAATATAATTGATTACCAATTATAGTTCAAAAATAAAAGTTTGTTCTTAATTTATAATTAGGGTAACTTATTTAGTAAATATTAAAGGACTATATTGCAAAAACTATTACATTGTTGTAAAATATAAATTGTGTTCGCCTATTTTCAGCTCAAACACGCACAACTCGTGTAGATGACTCTATTCATCTCACTTAACCAAATTTACACGCAATTTAGTTCAACTTTTTCAAGACCATTGGCTATATTTAATTGTTGTATAAATGTATTAATTAAATTACATTAAACATTAATATAATAACATTTCTTGCTAATATAATAATATTTCTTGTCTTAGATTTAAGGTATCAGTCTTCGTTCGGAGAACTTTTTTCTTTAAACTTATAAACTAGTTCATGTTTTTACATTTTTAGATTTATTTTTATATTATCAAAGAGAATTGCACTTAAAAAATTTATTCCTGGGGAAGTTTTTATAAAATTCCTAATATATTAAGAAAATTTAGTAAAAATAAATCGGGTTTTTTCAAAAGGTCTAATTTTTTAATAAAGTAAATTATTTTAATATTTTTGATGCAATACACTTCTTATACATTAGACTAGTCAATCATCTAAAACCTTTGCTTAATTTAACGTTGGTAAAACATTTTGGTCCATCAAAATCATACACATTGAATTTTTAATGAATTTTCATTACCTTTATATCTAACTATGAGTGTAACCTCATTAAAATTATCCAAATTTAAAGCTTTTAGGTCATTGACTAGTAAATACTATCAAAAGCATTCATAATAATTTTTAACAAAATATTTTAAGAACTTTTTGAGAAATCACATTTTAAATTTCTTAATTAATTAAAAATACCGTTCTCAGAAAAACGCATTTGAAGTTTATGAAAGCAATTGTAACTATTAAAAAATTAAAATACATGTTTAAAATTCTCGTCACTTTCTTGCTTTAAAACTTTCGTTGTCAAGTTGTTAGTTATTAAAAATACTAGAAAAATATTTAAACTAATCATCATGAAAATTTAAAATGTTTTGTCCAAAAAATGCTTTTGTCATGTCCAAAATATTCACAACTTCCGGTTCCGAAGTCCATACTTCCGTTTTGTTTTGACAGCTATCACTGATGTTTAGACAGCTGTAACTTTTCTTGAAAATGCCGTAGAGACAAAGCAAAAACAGATTTAGTAGCCTAAAAGTTGAAATTTTACAATAAAGAAATAAAAAAAATCATAATTTTTTTGGAAAAAGTTTTCAACATAAAGGGATACCTTAAATGAAAAATAATTTTTCATAATAAATAGAACTTAAATCAAATTTTTTTCATTTCAAACGACCATTAGAAATTTAAAAAATAACGATAATCTATATTTTCTGAAGTAGAAATGTCTTATAAATTGGACTTAGAATTGCTATCTAGAATTATCTAATCATTAAACTATTAACAATCTATTACAGTATAAAATATGGATGTCTTCTATTTTTATACAAATCACAAAGATTCAAGTAGAAAAAAAGGTAGTTTAGAATTAAGGAGATTGAATTTTATGGAAGAATAATTTGTGTAAAAAAAACAGTTTAAACATTTTCTGTAAAAAAAAACGAATATTTGAACTCTGTAAAAAATAAATGCCAACCCTTTAATGACAGTCGAAAGTTTTAATTTGAATTTAAAGAAATGCTTAATTTTTTTAATTGTGAAATCAAGCATTTTCTAATTTTCAAACAAAAATCCTTTGTGTAGAAAAGATTCTGAGTATACTCTTAACAGTCAAACAAAGAAATCAATTTTTTTAACATTGACTAAATCCACTATATTCCTAATAAAGATTTTTTTCAATAACACTTAAGGGATATAGAGAGAAGCAATTATTGAATTTACAACGGCTTTTCAGATTTTTTTTTTAATTTAAAAATCACTTACCTTTTAGAAAAATGTCTAAAAATCTTACAAACACTTAAAGTTATGTCATAGTCATAAAACAAACTTTTTTTTCTAATACTCTTTGAATTTACAATTTTTTAGAAACGTGTATCATGACAAAAAAATTAATTATCACCAATGATGTATTCACGAATTTTCTTTCTTAAATGTGTATTATTTCAAGCAAAAGCAAAAACTTATTTTTTTTACATTTTCTTGATAGTTCATCTCTCTCCCTGTCTATATATATATGTATATATATATATATATACATTCAAGAGCCAAAATATTATGAGTACCTGTCAGTAAAGAGTTGGCCCACCTTTAGCGCGCAACACAGACAACACAGAGTAAATATAAACTATTATCGAACCATTTTAATTATATTCAAAATATTTCATCAAAATTAGTCCTGTCATTTAAGAAGAGTTATATTATAAAGACATGGACGGATATATAAATATTATACATACATACATATATACATACATACATACATATATATATATATATAT
>CM063500.1:4340038-4355038 GCA_032207245.1 Pardosa pseudoannulata | reverse complement strand
TGGTAACATGTAACTTCAAAGTCACTGATGATGTACCGCATGATGAAGATGTTAAAGGAATTCCACAACAAATAAGACACTAAACTGTTTATTGGAGATTTATTGTCGGTGGGATTCTAATAAAAAGCTTCTTTTTCCGATTATATATGTCTTTAATGGAAAACTCTTGACTTCCTTTATCTTGTTTTCGGAAGAACGTTATAAATAATTAATGTATTATTCAATCAAGGGATTTAATGGGACCAGCAAATATCTTTGTGACTCTCGATTTTTCGTTTCTTTAATGCAAGGGAAATAAAATGGTTTATAGCCCTTTCAGAACTACTACGTGGTGTTCACTTAAGTAAATAGAAGTTCTTAATTTGTACCTTTACATATGATTTCTTCTTGCATTTTTTAAAGTTATATTTCTAAAAGTTGATGTTAAATAAAGAAAAGGAATCATATTTATAATTCTAAATCAGATTAACTATATAATTTTATTCCCTTTTTTTATTAAACAAAATTTAACTACATAGCGAAATCTACAATGGAAGTTACCACTTAAATGAATCATACCACTGTTAAATCGACGAAAAATTTGATTTTCAAAATATTATGTGTGAAAAGGATTTAATTTCAGAACTTTTAAAAAAAATCTACTTACAAAATTCTCAATATTGAGAGGAGTTTTGTATTCAAAATTTATTTTTAATTATTCTTGAATCTATAAGATCATTAAATGTGCCGAAAGTATTTATGTGAAAATTTATGTACAGTCTGTGTTATAAGAGCTTGTCGTCTATTTCTCTGAAAATATAGACGAATTAGTTAAAAATACATTTGCACCATGTTGTATATATATTAATCTGAAATGAATTTCACCTAATAAGTTGTCCAATGCCCATTATTATCGATTATGCAAGAATCACTTTATCATTCGATTTTGACGTTGAGCCGCGTTTACCCCGTTCCGGTAGGTCGTCAACATTTTTCACCGCTTTATAGCGTGCTACCCACTTTCTGAAGAACAACTCCGACTTTCTCATGCACCGGGCTGCAGCTGAACAAGACATTTTTGGTCCTTTTGAATATTTGCACAGAAACACTGCCTCAAAACGGCTCGCATACGCGGCACTCATTTTGGAATTGTTGATTTAAACACAGCAAAACAAATCGAATACAGAATATATCCATGACGCATTCTTCTCTAATGTTTGAAGAACACGCTCAATTAAGTTCGTATGTCCGAGCTATCTATTGACGAAGTTATGAGCGACACGCTCTTATGTAACATACTGCATTCATTTCACTTTTTTTTTTTTTTTTTTGTACTCGGAAATTGTTGTATAATCTCAAATTGTGGGTTTTTTTTTCATGTAAAGCGCATGTTATTTCAAAGAGTTTTTAATATTTTTTCATGAAATATTTACAAGTTGTACCAAATATAATTTTCATTCGATTGAATCTAAATTTTCTTTTTATTTCCTAAAACATTTTTTTACAAATGTTTTGTAAAAACACTTATTATCTTAAATAAATACAAATTTAGATTAAAAGTTATTTTGATATATTGTAGTATGTTTTGAAATAATAAATTTGTCTTTAACTCAATTATATTTTCACTTATCATTTAGTTAACAACAAAGTGTCTCTTACTTCAAAAATTTCTAACAAAAATATTTTTAATGTTTCAAAAATTAATGAGATACATAAGTATGGATAATAATTTGTTCTAACTATCTTAAAATATTTGTCTTAGTAGATCTGGTAGTTTTCAAAATATAAAAAGCCGAAAAGGAAAGTTATTTTGCATATTTTCGATTTTTAAGTGTCGTAAGTCTCCTTAATCTTGGAATTAAAATAACCCACACTAAAAATGTTGTGAATAGATCAAATATATAAATGAAATTTTTGAAAATGTTAGAACTCGTATAATTACTTATTTAGCACAAGAAAAAAATTTTGATGAACAAATAAGTACACATGATAGAAACTGTAAAACTGTAAAATCCTTCACGGTTTATGTATATATGGAAGTATCAGACAAATAATGTTCAGTGAAAAAACTGGATTCTTGGTACTAACTTAATAAAATTTCTATCATATCGATGTCAAAGTTGGATTAAAATGTCAATATTTTCAAAGGCTAAATAATTGGGATAAACTATACAACTTATGTTTAATGAATCTCGCTCTTAGAGTAGCAGATGAGAATTCTTAAATGTTCTAAAATTCTCTTCAAGTATCTTTGCACATTAAGTCTCGCTGAGTGTTGCTGAATAAACACTTTAAACAGTGATGAAATGAGCGATAAGTTTTATACATCTCCGTAAATTAAAATCCCAGTGAAACTTAAAGTATACAGTTACCTTTCCCCTCTTCAAGGAGATCTAGTGTGCAAATTTTCATCGAGATCAAAGGAAAATTGTAAAAGAACTTGTCGACGTACAAACAGATACTTACATTTATAAACTAATACTAATAATGCCTTACATAACTGTCACACACATATACTACAAACAGATAATAGAAATACAAACAGATGATCTATTTTATAAATAAAATGTAATTTCTTAAAATCTAAAAAATGACCCGTATATGACAAAGGCCTCATAATGAGTGAAATATATTCCATTTAATGCATAAAGTTTCTTTAAACTAATTTCAAAATAATTAATAATTTAAAAGTTATAAAAGTATTTAATAAAAAGTTTGAGATACCACTAAATTTACCCTAAATTTAATGCTAATAATACCTTACAAAACTGTTACAAACATATACTGGAAACAGATAATAAAAATACAAGCAGATGCTCTATTTTATAAATAAAAGTAATTTCATGAAATCAAAAAAAGGGACCCGCATATAATAATGGTTGTATAATGAGTGAAAAAAATTCCGTTTAATGAATATAAAGATTCATTAAACTAATTTCGAAACAATTAATAATTTAAATGTTTTAAAATTACTTAATTATAAATTTTGAAATACGACTAAATTTACGCTAAATTCAATAATAATAATGCCTTATAAAACTAGATATTAGAAAGAGATAATAGAAATACAAGCAATGATCTATTTTATAAATAATAAATAATTTCTTGAAATCAAAAAAGTGACCCGCATATAACAAAAGCCGTATAATGAGTGAAACATATTCCGTTTAATGCATAAAGTTTCTTTAAACTAATTTCGAAACAATTAGTAGTTTAAAAATTTTAAAAATACTTAATAAATTTTGAAATACCACTAAATTGTCCCTAAATTCAATTCTAATAATGCCATACAAAACTGTTACAAACAGATACTAGAAACACATAATAGAAATACAAATACATGCTCTATTTTATAAATAAAAAGTAATTTTTTTAAATCAAAAAAAGTGACCCACATATAACAAAATCCGTATAATGATTGAAACATATTCCGTTTAATGCATAAAGTTTCATTAAACTAATTTTAAACTAAGTTTAAAATTATTTTAAAAAAATTAGAAATATCACTAAATTGAGCCTTTATTGGGTCTGGTAATTTCTTAGAAAACTGTTACAAACAGATTAGAAAAAGATAATAGAAATACAAACAGAGGCTCTATTTTATAAATAAAAAGTAATTTCTTTAAACAATAAAAAGTGACTCACATATAACAAAAGCCGTAAAATGAGTGAAACATATTCCATTTTATGCATAAAGTTTCATTAAACTAATTTAAAAACAATTAATAATTTAAAAGTGTTAAAAATATTTAATAATAAAATTTGAAATACTACTAAATTTTCTCTAAATTCAATACTAATAATGCCTTACAAAACTGTTACAAACAGATACTAGAAACACATAATAGAAATACAAATACATGCTCTATTTTATAAATAAAAAGTAATTTCTTAAAGTCTAAAAAAGTGCCCCGCATATAACAAAAGCCGTATAATGAGTGAAAACAATTCCGTTTAATGCATATAAAAAGTTTTATTAAACTAATTTCGAAACAATTAATAATTTAAAATTTTTAAAAATATTTAATAATAAATTTTGAAATATCACTAATTTTACCCTAAATTCAATATTAATAATGCCTTACAAAACTGTTAACAATGTTGTTTAATATACAAACAGATGCTCTACTTTATAGATGAAAACTAATTTGTTAAAGTCTAAAAAAGATAACCATATATAATAATGACTGTATAATTTCATATAATGCAGAGATAAAGCTCCGTTAAATATCTTTGGGAACAAATAATTTAATAATTTGATCGGTAAAAACTTTTATAGACAATTTTGAATTATTACCAAATTTACTATAAATACAGTACTACTAATGCTTTAAAAAACTGTAGATGAAGATGCGAGACATGAAAACAGACTTTTTTTATATATTAAAACTATTTTTCTAAATCCTAAAAACGTAATCCCTGTATAACAATTGCCGAGTACAAAAAATGCATGTAATTGATATATAAATTTTCACTTAACTATTTTGAACACAATTAATAACTTTAAAAGTTTCCAAAATATTTAATAATATTGAATTATCAACATATTTAAATAAGTACAATACTAATAATGCCTTATATTTTCAAGTAGTTATACAATATATCGTTAGATCTATGCATGATAATTAAATGTTTAATAAGCTTTCAAACTACTGTTGCTAACAGCATATACTAAATATAAATATCACATTCTTTGCTTTATATTATGCTCTCTCATGAATCCTTAATTGTGAAATTTACTGAATTTAAATAAAATTCGGACATTTAACTCTGACATTTTGTACAATGACATCTCTATTTTGTTCTCTGACTTTAGCATTGATTTTTACAGTGATTTCATTAACATTGAACTTTGTCAAGGTCACCAGCTCTTTCATGAAGATAAATGATTTGTATGCAGTATTCGAAAACGGATTAAAATGCATAAATTTTGCATATTTTGAAGCTTATGCTAGAATATGAATATGAATATTTTATTATAGTGGATTTTGTTTTAAAATGAGAGAACAATATCTTTAACAAATGAAACAAGGCTGAATTTTTGAAATGAAGATGATTCAATGCTTGGTAATTATTGAATTGTCGGATCCTATAAAAAGGGAAATAGATCTTAAGTGGTCGAAGCATTGTTAAGAAGAACAATAACAGCAAATTTTTTCTAGACAATCACCTCCATTGCAAAATATACCGAACGATAGCCGATTTTTTAGGGTGCTAGTCTTTGGTACCGGAGTTCGTGGGTTCCAATCCCACTGTGGCATTGATGTTCGTAGCAGTTCGGAATCGGCGTTAAGCTGTAGGTCCTGGTTCATTAGCCCTGGTGTTGGAAAAAGTTGACCGTAGCACTCCAAACCATTACAAAATAAATATACAAATAAAAGTGTTTGAACACCTTACATAACAGTAACTTATTCATAATATTAAAATATTATTGGAAATTGTTTATATTTTTATGGAATGGAGTTTTAAAAATGTTAATGTTTTTAATGGAGTTTTAAAAATGTTAACGCCGTGTTCAAATATCGTTACATTATTCCTAAATTTTCATCTTCTGATGATGATAAAGCCGATTTCGAACGGTTTAGAACATATATGCTATCAGCGGAACTCGAACCCGAGGACTTTGGTAACAAAGAGCAGAGCTCTACTATTCCAACATCGTTTAGCCAATTTATAATTGAAATCAAACTAGCTGTATAAACTTATATGATTTTCAAAAATAAAAAATATATTTTAATGAGTATTTCTTAATACGGAAGGGTTGAAATAGTGTTCTAGGATAATAATATACGATATTTAAACATAAATAGAAGCACCTAAAGGTATCTTTCATCACCTTCCACCTAATTATCACAAACGTGTGAAGCTAAGGTATAAGAGTATATATACGAAAAATATATATGTTGTAGTTTAAGAAATGTCTTGCTTCTAAGCAATTAAAAGGAAAATTAATAGTATTTTTTTTAAATACTTAAATATTTAGAGCATTTTAATGCTTATAAAATCATTTATAGAAATCGGATTAATAATATACTCATTAAAAGTCATTTATAGAAATGGAATTAATACCATAGCATCGAAAGTTGTATGTGAGGAATATTTATTAGATGTTTGAATCAGAAATATATCGAACAAAATAAACGTATTATCTTCGGAACAGAATTTCTAATTTGTTCAAGTTTAAATTTATTCCCTAATAGTATTCAGTGAACTTAGAAGAATTTAAATTATGTTGAAAATAATTCACATTGTTGTTGTCAATGAAAGTTATATTTTTAGTAAGATTATCATAATTGATCTACAAAATATTAAATTAAATGTGTATTAAACAAATAATATTATTTTATTTTTATGTTAAGATCAAATATTTTTAAGCATTTTTAAGAGTTTTAAACATATTCAAAAAAAAGGTAATTTTTTAAAAATTTTAATTACCAGAAACCAAGCAAGAAAAAGTCTTATAATTCTTAATCTAGTAAAGTAAGTCAAGATACGCGTTAATTCCTGTTGAAAAAAAGTCTGTATTAGAAATAAAGAGGATTTCGTCAAGTTTCAAGAAAAAATGATTTTTTTTTTATTTGTTATTAGGAGTAAATTAAGAATTTCTTCTACATTAATGTGTATTGTCTGACAATTCTAAGAAAAATGCTTTGTTTCAAAATCAATATAAATTTAAAGCTTTTTTTTAAAATTCAAAATGTAATTGAAATACTATTTGTCGGTATTTAACAGCTTAGCATTGCTTTTTTTTCTGAGTTTAAATATCGGTGTCCTTTATAGCAAATATTTAAATAGTTTGTCCTTCGACAAAAAGTCTTCCCCCGTAAAATTCAATCACCTTAATTTTAATCACTTTTATTCTGCTTGAAATGTTGAAACTTTTATAAAAATAGAGTACGTGTGCATACTTTTTACTATTTCAGAGTTTTTTTATAATAAAAAGATTATAAGTTAATTCTAGATACCAATTTAAAGTGTAATTTTTATTTATTTATTTAATTTAATTTTTTTTTTGTAGAAACGAAATACTTACAAAAAATTGATATATTTTTTTTAAATCTTCAACCTTGTTTGAAATACAAAGATCGTTTTAAATTCTAATTATTAGGAAGAATTGGGTTTTTTTATCTAAGCTATGAAATATGCCATCTTATCAATGTTAAAGGTAATTTTAAAAATACATTTAATAAAATAGAATATAGCCAATAGTCTCCACAAACATAAAATTATTTACACATTTTTTTTATTACTTGTGAACACTATAGTCATCTGTACGAGTTGTACTCATTTCTGTTGCAAATGCTGACATACAATAATCTTTTCCCTCAGCATATTGGTACTCCTTCTATGTTTATTAAAGATATAACCTGAACTTATACTTAAGAAATTATTTTATTTTTACACTACATTCATAAATGCCAAATACTGTGAATTATTAGTCACAAAATGCGTTAAAAATCCATGTAACTTTAACATATCCGGTCCCTGTTTTAAGTGACACAATGAAGATGCAGGTGTTTAAGTGGTTTATTTACACAGCACAGCTATATACACATTTCTGTATGCACAATACAATTTCAATTCACAAGTATGTGATATAATAGAAGTAGGCCTGAATAGAGAAATACACATAAGGCCCCTGCCGAATGGTTTAGTAACCGACAGAAGATAACAATTCGGTAGCTTCGCGTAATAGTTCTCGGTAACAACTGTGTAGACATACACTCAATTAGACGAGAGTGTTTGAAGTAGTAATTGGTATCTTCGAAGAAGATAAAACAAAGTCATAATTCCTAAGGGGAATACAGATTCAATGCTGAAGAAGACCGAATTAAAAGAAAACCCAAGGCACAGGGTATAGTTATCAATCTCAGAAAGAGATATTTCCCAAGGTGGATTTTCGCTAAAAAAAAACTCTCCAATGGAGAGACTGGTCAAGACGACCTCCGAGTTAGCTGACTCCTAGCTAACTCCTAGCTAACTCCTAAAGAAGTGATCCCAAGGTGGAATAATTGATAAAGAAACTCTCCGATAAAGAGACTGGTCAATGCGACCTCCAAATTATTTGGTCGCTAGCTCACTAACTACTTCTTTAAAATAATCTTATCTCTTGTCTTTTTTAGAGAAGGGTCCTCACCCACATTTTCATCATTGGATCCTCTGGTGATGATCTCACCTTCAACCATCTGTATTGGTCTGGGCTAGACAATAACCGGCCGCAAACCCGGGATCCTCTGGAATTTCGTGTCGGGGAAATCCAGTGCCACGGCAATCCCTTGTGGTTCCAATGATCATCTTTCTGGCTGTCAATCTGGGTGCTGGTTTTCTGGTCAGTTGTTTCGTTACTGTAGTACACAAAAGTCTAGACATCGTGGTGCCGGGGAAACCAACACCTTTGTCTCCAGATAAGCGCAGTCCATTTTTAAATCTCTTTTGAGAAGCAAAGTCTTTGAGGTAGCAGTTACATAATGCACATGTAACTCATTTTAAATTTTGTTATGAAATACACCTATGATATATCTTAGAATTATATAATATAGCATTAAATGCACTTTAAAGCTAACTATGAGGCAAATTCAAACAGTAAAGCATCAATGTAGAAATAAATCATTAGAACAGTTCTCGTACATTATTTTTTCTATAATAAAATCCTTAAACTATATTTTTCATATATAGGAGTAAAATACTAATTAGCAATATTTAATAGTTTTAAATAATTAATATTTGTTCAAATTGCTTTTTTATAGCACATATTTTAACTATTTTTTTATTTTAATCAAGTAATCTCCTTTTACATTTCAAACACTTTCATTCTTAGTTAACTTTCATTTTTTGAAGCAGTGCTAATTTTGTAAAAAACGAGTTTCTCTTTTACTGGAGATATAATTAGATTTTATTTTTCCTAAGATTATCATAAGTTGATTCTTTACAGAGAAGATTAAATTAAAAAAAACCTTTTTTAAGCAATGTTTAAATTTAGAGTTTTATAAAAGCTTAGATTTAAAGACTTTGACCTTTTAAATAAATAGTTTTTTTTTTATGTTGCTGAAATTTAACAAAATCATAATATATATTCTAAAAATCACAGGAAAATAGTACTGATAATATGTCTTCATAAATGCTAAATACTGTCAATTAATAATCACAAAATACATTAAAAATCCATGTAACATATTTATTACATACATGTTATCATACTAAAAAACGAGTATATCTCATATTTTACTTTTGTTAGGAAATACACCTATGATATACCTTGGAATTATATAATATAGCAAACCATACACTTCAACGCAAACCATGATGGAAATTCAAGCAGTGATCGATTAATGTGAAAATAAATTAATTTATTAGATTAGTACACATACATTATTTTCTTTTTTTCTATAAGAAAATGCTTAAATTATATATTTTACATATAACGGAATGAAACATAAATCAGCAACCTTTAATGGTTTTAAATAATTAATATTTGTCCAAATGACATTTTTATAGCACATATTTTAACTATTTGATATTTTAATCAAGTAATTTCCTTTTACATATCAATCTCTTTCATTCTTAGTTACCTTTCATCTCTTTGGAGCAGTGCTAATTTAAAAAAAAATGAGTTTCTCTTTTACTGGAGATATAATTATATTATATTTTTCTTAAGATTATCATAAGTTGATTCTTTATAAAGAAGATTAAATTAAAAAAATGAAAAACCTTTTTTAAGTGATATTTAAGTTTAGAGTTTTATTAAAGCTTAGGTTTAAAGACTTTGACCTTTTAAATAAATATTTTTTAGTGTTGTTGAAATTTAACGAAGTCATAAGATATATTCTAAAAGTCACAGAAGAATATTACTGACAGTATGTTTTTCTAAATGTAAATAAATGAACATGACTTGTTATCTTTAAATAGGATGTAATTAATATCTAAAGCAAGGAGAAATTAAGCTTTATTATAAAAAGTGTGTTCAACCAGAATCGCACTTGTTCTGTGCTATATGTACTTATTTTAATGATTTATATGTAAATTATGGACATGTTTATGGATTAGAACTGAAATATTTCAAGGAAACATACTATAATGGATAGTAAACAATTCTTGGAAATTTAATCCAAGCCCATCTGTTGGGAATACACTAAGCTAAATCACTACTGAATCTGTAAAACTATTAACCTGTGAAAACGCGCAGTACCCACAGTTACACGAGATTGCACCGGGTCGATGAGGCCGATGCAATTTTGTCATCCAAATACTAACAAAATAGTTTTTGATGATAGATAAAAAATTTATAGTACCAAAACTGCATTACTCAATAAAATATATTTCTAATTAGTTGAAATAGTTTTTTAAACTATTTTGAACTGTACATCTTTTTTATTAGTGTTTCAAAAGCAACAACTTAAGATATAGGGTGTGGTGGGGTAAAATGGGTAGAAAAAGCGTATTTTCTCCTTCAGCAATTTTCACTTAAAAATGCTATAACGAAGAATTTTTTTCACTGTATTCATTCAATGGGTTCATTACCATTATTGTTAAAATAGTTTTATATATTTTCTTAAATTGTAAAGTTACAATTTTTTTAATTCTTTTTATACCCTGTGGGGTAAAATGAATATTGATTGAAATTACTAATAATTATGAAAAATTTAATTAAAACTTTATTTTTAAGATAAAATCACATTTATATGTGATATAATTACAATTTATATTGGAAAATTGTGATGGCCACAGTTCTTAAGTTGAATCATCACTTCTCCAGCCTCATTTTGTACCGTCTTTTTTTTCTGTAATGACTAAATAATTGCTGAATTACTGTACAGTAGGATTCAGTTTTAAGACTTTTTAATATTGTTTCATATAATTATCATATATTATTACCGTTTATATCATAAAAATCGTAACAAATCAAATTATTAATCTTGTAAAATGTAATAAAGCAATAATATTCATAATTATCAGTATGAAATAAAAAATAGTAATTTTTTGACATTGCAAGTCTCTTAATCGTTATTTATCTTTTTTATGCATAACATTTGGTACATACCTCAGTTGAAATGGATACAGTGATATTCTATTTTTCAAGTGACTGAATCGTTTTTTATTGTTTTTATGCATAATGTTTTGTACATACATCAGTTGCAATGAATACAGTGATATTCTATTTAGCAAGTCTCTTAATCATTACTTACTATTATTATGCATAACGTTTTGTACGTACCTTAATTGCAATGGATACAGAGTTAGTCTACTTTGCAAGTCTCTCAATCGTTATTTATTGTTTTTATGCATAACATTTTTCACATACCTCAGTAGCAATGGATACAGTGAAATTCAATTTTTCCTGTACATTATCCGCACTCCATTTTCTTGCAAGCGATGCACATTTTTTTAGTTGCATTTTGGCCCTTTTATATGAGCCATCACTTCAGGGTGTCTGCTCTGCAAAAGGTTCGAAAATCGAATGAAATATTTTTTATGAGCAGATAAGGAAATGCTATGCAACAAAACACTTTGACACACCAATTATAGTAAAACTGATCCACTTTTGGTGTGATCCAAATAACACTGCATTTAAGGTCAAAGAAATGTAATTTCGATAGTAATTTCTGAAATTTGTTTTACTAATGGTATCTCTTTAGTAAATTATTTTTTCTTGAACGACAGCTATTAATAGATTGAATTGTTGTCGAAAGGACTCCAGCTGACGTTCTTGGTGTACTTAGCTATAAATTTATACTTATCAAGCTAGAACCACAAAACTTTCTTTTTCTGTGTAAACACCATAGAAAATTACTAAAAATTAGAAAACGATTAATAACTTAAAATCATTAAAAGTAGACATCAAAATAATGTAGAGAGATCAAATTTTTGTACATTCTATATTTTCGTCTTATAACAAAAATATTATCTTATAAATCATTAAAAATTATTATAAAATGTCTCAGATTTTAACAAAAAAGTTTTTTTCAGTATTTGAATTTTGTTTGTAATTTATTTATTTCTTTTTGATAGGAAGATTCTACTGTCATGGACTTACTTCTTGAACCAATCTGCCTATTTTGCAATTGTTAGGGTTTATTCCTTTAGAAAGTTAATATTTTTTCGTGTGTTATGTAAAATTTACAAGAGTACAGTACAAAAATAATTATGAAAGTAGAGACACATATTTAATGTAACGTTCTTTGCATGTATAATAGGATATTTACAAGAATACTTAATTATAAAGCTTATACACAAATGTCCCATATCCATCCAAATGTCTTCAGATTATAACAAGCCTCCTGATAACATAATACTGTTAAATCACAGTACACAACAGAGGATAGTAGCATGCGTATATAGGTGAAAATATTCAACTGTGTCAATTAGTGTATATTATATATATGTACTACGATCGGAAAATTCCGAGAATACGTCTGTCTTGGTCAAATCAAGAACAACGGTTTTTTCCAATGCAACAGGTGATACAGACTTTATCCTAACGCCTTAACAAGGCGCGAATCTGTTACTCATTAAGCCCTACCCAGAGAGCACGTGCAGCTTAATATATTCTAAAGACGTGAGAAACATTATCCCCGCTGTATCCTCGTAATTTGGAAGCAGGTACCAAGCAGAAGACGCCCAGGTTTAGCCTGCCAATCCCAGATGTATCGTTTGAGAACTTAGAGGACTTACTGACCACGAACATATTTTACTTGCCCCAGTCACCTTTAGTGAACAAGGTGGATATTATGCCGGCTTCATTCCCGAACCTACAGCCTTTCAGTTCAGGTGTCTTGGCAGACTGACCTACTGTGGCTCAAGAACAAGAGTAAACAGTGAAAAAGAGATAATATCAGTTCCGAATTTGCTTGATTTATAAGAGAATACCGCTTACAGACGCCAGTTTCCCAGCAGCTTTAAACAGTTAATTGTGAGTATGAGGTGTTCAGGCATAGTGAATGTTACTGCAATAAATGAATAAACACAAAATTGCAGAGACAGTGCGGGAGAGACATAGGGTATCCACATCAAATTTCAATTTTATTGGAGAGCAATTAAGGATCATTTTTAACATTTAAATTAAATTTTAAACAATACAAAATTCTAAAATGAGTTCCGCGTATGAGCCGTTTTGAGGCAGTGTTTCTGTGTAACCATCCAAAAGGAACAAAAGTGTCTTGTGCAGTTGCAGCCCGGTACATGAGAAAGTAGGAGTCGTTCGTCAAGAAGTGGGTAGCACGTTACAAAGCGGTACAAAATGTTGACGACCTACCGTAAACGCTGCTCATCGTCAAAATCGAATGACAAAGGGATTCTTTCATAATCGATAATAATGGGGACTGTGTAATTTATTAGGTGAAATGAATTTCAGGTTAACATGTATACTAGAAGGTACAAGTGTATTTTTATCTAATTCGAAAATTTTCAGAGAAATACATGACATGCTGTTATGGAACAGACTGTAATACATAGATTGATGCAGATAGGTGTGTACCATGTCTATAAAAGCAACTTTTCATGAAACTTCTCTCTGGTCTTAATATTTGAGTGAATAAAACATTTAATCACTGCATAAACGGAGTATAGTTGTTACCAAGGAAGCCATCTTAATTAATATATTTGGATTATGACAATGTGTGACATTATAAATGTTTAGTGATTACATGTATATGTAAGAAATTAAACAAACAAATATTCTAATCATAAAAAAAGTATAATCATATATGCTTAGCAGAAACGTCATAAGGTAATCACAACAAATTTTTATTACATTAGTGACAGCAACTAACAATCATTGCTAGCCTTTAAATTAAATTTTAAGCAATAAAAAATTGGGGCTTGCATAACATATGTCCTAAAAGTGCTGAAAACCAAATAAAATATGAATTATTTCAACTTTTTACAGGCCTTCAAAGTTGTTTATAATGATTACTTGAAGTCATTTAGAAAATAATGAAATAAACAAAGTAAAATAGTCTAGACGTACTTTAATTACTAATTTTAGAGTTCATTATCCTCGATATCACCATCAGTTTTTGTTTTCGCGTTCTGACAGCTTTTAAATATTTTACCACAAATGAATGAAGTCTTACTCTGAAAGTCCAATTAAAAGCTAATGATAAGGTTTTGGTGTTTATTTTGAGGTTGTTATTGTTTCTTTTATTACGCGCCTAGTATAAAAAACACCCAATTAAATTTCAAACTTTTCCTTGATAATAGGAAGAAATGTAGTTAAGTGAAGGACACTACTACCGTAGAGAGTGTAATTGGATAATATTAGCGTCACTAATTATTGAATAAAATAATGTTTACACTTACAATATGTTCTTAATGTAAAGGTTTCTATTCAATGAATATTTTTAAATTTTTTATTTATTACTCACCCTTTGGAGAATTTATTAGTGTTATCTAGGTATATAGGACTAGTTATATTACAGGCTCTTTTAAAATAATTTTTCCTAATGTATTTTATTTTAGAAATATGTATTAGAAATAGTCTTTAACACAGAGCGTCAATCTTGAATTGAATAGAAAACCAGAAAAAAACCGTAATATCTCTCTCTCTCTCTGTATATATATGTATATGTATATATATATATATATATATATATATATATATATATATACATATATAGTATCGTTTTCAGCTGTAACTGAGCTGGAAAAAGGATAGCAGAGGCCTACGTACAGACTAAAGATGATTATTTGAAACACCAAATGGTAAAGTTATGATGAAGACAGATGAAAACGATGAATATCTACAAATGAAATGATGACCGTTACAGGAATCAGTTTCCTCATCGTTTGGAGAGAAAAAGGGGGGGGGAGAACACTCTCATTCGTTCGCCTCGGCGCTATCAGCCGATGAGTTTTCACAGGAGATCCGATCGGTCAAAAATCACCCTGAATCATGAACTCTAGTATTTTTATATCGCTGTTTGCCCACAAATTCCCATCTCGGCGGATCGGATATCTGGTTCATGACGTGGTGAGGAATCACTTTTGTAGAACTATAGCCGGACAGGTGTAAGCCAGGTTCCAAGA
>CM063500.1:4315038-4330038 GCA_032207245.1 Pardosa pseudoannulata | reverse complement strand
TATATATATATATATAAATATATATATATTTATATATATATATATATATATATATATATATATATATATATATATATATATATATAATATATATATATATATATATATATATATATATATATATATATATATATATATATATATATATATACATATATATATATATATATATATATATATATATATATATATATATATATATATATATATATATATATATATATATATATATATATATATATATATATATATATATATATATATATATATATATATATATATATATATATATATATATATATATATATATATATATATATATATATATATATATATATATATATATATATATATATATATATATATATATATATATATATATATATATATATATATATATATATATATATATATATATATATATATATATATATATATATATATATATATATATATATATATATATATATATATATATATATATATATATATATATATATATATATATATATATATATATATATATATATATATATTATATATATATATATATATATATATATATATATATATATATGTATATATATATATATACACATGTGTGTATATGTACAAGAGCATTGATATATATTTAAATGTATTTATGAATTTATATATATATATATATATATATATATATATATATTATATATATATATATATATAATATATATATATAATATATATATATATATATATATATATAATATATATATATATATATATATATATATATATATATATATATATATATATATATATATGTATGTATATATATACATATACACATGTGTGTGTAGATGTACAAGAGCATTGATTTACATTTAAATGTATTTATGAATTTTATATATATATATATATATATATATATATATATATATATATATATATATATATATATATATATATATATATATATATATATATATATATATATATATATATATATATATATATATATATATATATATATATATATATATATATGTATATATATACATTTACACATGTGTGTGTAGATGTACAAGAGCATTGAAATAATATTTAAATGTATTTATGAATTTATATATATATATATATATATATATATATATATATATATATATATATATATATATATATATATATATATATATATATATATATATATATATATATGAGACACGTTTCGAGTGATGAAGGCTTGGAAGACATATATTGTTTCTTGTATTAAAACACTTTACTGTATTAGCCTTTTCTATAACTACGTCATTAGATACCCTTTGTTCACATTTTGGGAAGACAAGGGGGTATAATGTTATAAGCACTACTCAGAAGTGCCTTTAAGTCGCCTTTATGAATGTACCTCCTGGCTATGATTTGTACGGATAATGGTAGGAAATATACCTTAGTCTCTCTGCTTCATTGAACAGTTTCAAAAGCTTTGACTATGTAGGGGTATTCGTCGAAACCCTTCAATCAAACACATTGTTTGAAAAATTTGTTTCTCAAAATTAGTTCATAAACGTACATTTCTGAAGTGTATTGGAAAAGGTTCACGTTACGTGTACCGTTTAACTTCTTGCACATTACTTAATTCATACTATGTAGGATAACTCTACCCTTCTGGCTATGATTTTTATGGATAGTGGTTGAAAATATACCTGTATAGTCTTCTTTGAACAGTTTCAAACACTTTGAGGATTTAGGCGTATTCGTCGAAACCCTTTAATCAAACACATTATTTGTAAATTTGTGTCTCAGAAGGAGTTCATAAACGTACATTTTTGATGTATATTGGAAAAGTTTAACGTTATGTGTACCATTACTGTATTCTGAATGCTAATTAATACTAAAGAAATTACAAAGAGCAAGAAAGAAATGAAAGACTCATAGTGATTTTCCTATTATCTTTTATTCTATTGTTTTTAGCTGTCAAGGAAATACTATTATAATACAATGTATTTGGATTATAATACAATGTATTTGAATGTACAGAGATGCAGTGGTGCTCTCTAGATTACATACTATTGAGATATATGCATGAGTACATACATACTCACAAAGATATATACAGATTTATAATGGTATTTACAAAATTATTTTTCAATTATTCACATATTTACAGATATACAAAACTATTCCTATATTTTTACATTACACAAATTTACCCATAATACACACGTTTATGTGTACTCTTATTGCTAATCAAAACTATACATTTATTTAAAATTTACAAATTTGTTTACATTTTCACAATGTAGGAACTTTTCTATAAATATGTACAAACAATTACATATTTCGTGTTTTTTCTACATACACATTTACATTCTTCGTATTTTACCTTTTTTTGCACATTAATATAAGTTGTTCTCCTTTATAAATGATTTTTTTTAAATAATCGAAATATAAATAATTTTTAGAATAGATTTCAAAAGAACTTATTTTAATAAACATTTTTTTTAATTAAACATATTACCAGGACAAAATTTGATACATATTTTAACAATCAAATATAGTACTAGACTCAAAATTCGTTAAGTATTTCACCAGATTCATATTTTTAAAGATAATTTAAATTTTTTCAATTTCATAAATCGTTTGACAACAAATAAATAGTTTCCCATTTAGAACATTTACTTGGTATTCACAAAATAAAAATTTTTCGTTTAAACATTTTACTAGTACAAAATATCAAATTGTTTCACATAATAAATAATTACTTGACATTTACATTTTAAAAATTTTCAATTAAACAGTATTCAATTCAACTGATATTCGTATATTTTTTGACAGCACATTTTGTTTTTTATATTTAACATATTTACTGGACAAACACAATACACAGATTTTTAATTAAACATTAAACGATGACAGTATTTTTACATAACACATACATTTATATTTTTCTATTTTATATATTTTAATTTTTTATAAATAGTGTGACAACACACAAATTGTTTTCCATTTAAACTATTTCCTTGACATCCAGAAACATAAAATACAGTTTTTTTTATATTTTCAAAAACTATTGGTTAAGACTCGTTGCACACATAAATATCTTTTAAAACTTTTTTTCTACATTTTCCCCACTTTTTTTTTCATTTTTGGTACACATTTTAATATTTTTTTTACATTTTTGGCAAGCATTTTATAGTAATATTTAACATTTTTGAAATAACTTATACACTTTTTTTTCTGTTTTTAGGCTTGCATTTTTGTTTTTTTTAATTATGTTTTTATTTTATAATTAGCTTATTGTTTATATCAATTTAAGTCCGATATCTTCTTCGATTTTCGATAAATGTTTTTCTAATTATTTCATTAATCTTCATTGTTCTGTAACAAAATAAAAATATTTAGACATTAAATGAAAAAAGAGTATAATATAATAATATAATAATATAATAAGAGTATAATATAATCTATAGACATACTTCACATGTAAGTTTATTCTCTTTTGGGTTAATTATATTTGACAGATTCATAGATACAGGTAATTTTACTTTATAAAATATGCTATTGTTGTGCAAGAACCTAATATGAAAATTAGAAAAAAAATTTCATTTATTTGTCCAGTAATTTTTTTTAAATGTTTGATATTAAAATATATTTTTAACTTATTAATGACTATCATTATTTTATAGGGTCAGTTAAAAATTAAAGTATAGAAATTTTAGGTTTTCTTGGAAATAATTGTTTTCCAGAGATTGTAAATGTGATGCGATAGACTTAATTTATACAATCACTGTCTATTAATATCATCACAAAATAAATGTGTACACATCTCTTTCAGGTATAGATTTAATGAGCAGCTTAACATTTAATTTTGCTTATTTTTCTAATTTTACATTAACACTAAACTATTCCCTCTCTCTCTCTCTCTCTCTCTCTCTCTCTCTCTCTCTTTTACTTCATTCCATATTTATCCCTCGCTAATTTTATATCTCCCAATGTTTTATCTCTCTTTCTCATTATCCTATTTAATATTCACTTGCTTTATTATATCTCCTCACATCTCACTACACTACTTTCTCCCATCTTTTTCTTCTTTCCATATCAATCATCTGTAAGCTATCTCTCATTCTCGTAACTCTTCCTCCTTTATACTTCCATTATTCAAATCTTCCGTGTTGGTTTCGCTCTCTTACTTTACACATTTTCTCCTCCTCGATAAACACCTTCTTACGTTATCTATGTCTCTCTCTACCTTTCACTCTGTTTCTGTTTTTCTATTTTCTTTACTCCCGCCTCTCACTATATATATATATATATATATATATATATATATATATGAACATACAATACATACATGTAACATGTAAACAAAAAATATACATGTATATATGTACATGTAATATAGACATGTATATATGTAAACAAAAATTTGATATCAATTTCGTCTAAAATTTAAATGTTCTTACTTTTCTTAGACATGAGAAACAGCTGAAAATTTTTCGAATCCTTTTGAATTTTTTTTCTTTTATTCTATAAAAGGAAAAATAATTTTATTGCATAATATGTTGAAGTAGATGTTTACTAAATGAACAATATAAATACCTGTTATAAGAGATATGAAATCACGTACACCGGATTACTAGTCTATTGATCGGTTTTCTGCAATTTTTGCTTATATAACAATAAACCATGACGTCTTAATTTTAGGATGGTGACACTACTTCTAAATTCCCTTGAATATTTCCCTTCTGAATAAGGATAGTAGAACTCATTACATCATTTTTGTCTAGCATTTTATTGCATTTTACTTAAAAAATTGCTGTTTTCGAGCATTGTGCAAGAATTTACTTTCACCAATTTCTCTCCCGATTTTTGTCACCAAGGAAATCTTATTTCATTTTTTTTTTCTCTTCTTCAAAATATATTTAAATTGCAAAAAAAAAACCTACAATATTGTTTAGTTTTATGAGAGTTTTATTGTTTAGTTATGACAGACATTTAAAGGGTCACATAAAGTGCTAATTTTATACCTTTAAAGAATACGTCCAATTAGAAAACAAAAACAAATGTTATTTATTTTTATTTATCATTTTACTAAATACATAAGAAATAATTTGTTTCTAACCTATGTACTACATTAGGAAAATTAATCAAGGTATTAGATTGTCCCCTTTTCCCTAAATTCCAAACCACAACCAAATTTTGTCTGATTTATTAATTATAACAAAGTTATCATATAAGTTTATGTGTGTGATGAATAAATCTTTAATTCGTAAAGACAATTAATGAAGTTTAATCCAGTATCTGTTGTTACTAACTCCCATTGGATAACACAAGTGCACCTTTCCTTTTGATGAAGTGCACCGGAGAGGTGAAAGAAAGACTTTGCTCAAGCTCATCCTCTTAATATAGAAGCATGTACCAAACAGAAGGCCCAAAGGCTTGAGAAATTAAGAGACATAGCGAAATATCTTAATATAAGGAATACTATTCATTCCGACTACGCCAGATGGCAACATTCGAGCTATACTCAGATTTCATCACTACCTGGTGGAAAAAAAAAAAGTTTAGAATCTTTAGAGGAATGTTCAGTTTAAAGGGTAAAAATATGCAACTACAAAATGAAGACCTAAAAGTCTTTAACCTATTCTTTATAATCCCTAAAAGTGTTAATATATTTATCTATACATATATATATATATATATATAAATTTTAGCTTGTAAAAAAGAATAAACTTAATTCAAAGAATTATGCTTACTTTGCATGGAAGCTGTGCTGCAGATTCTATTTCCTCTGGGGACCTAAAAATATAACATTTTTTTAATTTTCATATCATTTCACCTATGGTATTTGCTAATATTAAATCTGAAATTATACTCTTTTGCAATAATTAATATCCATAATGCATTTAACATTTTTATATTTATTAATATACAATACTCTTTTATTACTTATATATTAATAATACAAATATATTCTGAAAAGAGTAAGGGTGTATAAAAAGCATTGATATTCAGAAGAAATGTGCTTAAAAGAATCAGCACTTAATTATAATATCTTTGATAATGGGAAAAAATCTCAAGTATGGATATTCAGTTGACTGTTAGAGACTGTAAATGATAGATATTTGCAACCATAAACATGTAAATTTCAATGGAATGTCTTGCTGTAGACATAAGTGTGAGAATATTAGAATAAAATAAGACTGATAGTTTGTTTCTAAGAGTAATATTAAACTGCTTAGTTTTATTTTAAATTGTAATAGATAAACTTAATTTAAATTAATTTAGAATAGAGTATTTACCAGGATTCAGTAAAACAATCATCATATCTTTCTATTTCATCCAGAGCTTCATCTTGAGGGGAATTGTGAGTTGTATCAAATTCAGCATCATAGGCAGTTATGGCATTTAATTCTTCTATGCTGAAATGGGAAAGAAACATTAAAAACCCTAATATAATTTATCAGAAACAGAATTGTATATCTAAAATAAAATAAAATTTTCTTTTTTTAATAAAAAATAATCTTCGTGAAATTATATATTTACTATTAAATGGTAAAACTAAAAGATAATTTATAAACTAATGTAATAATATGAAATACTTATACTTAATGTATCAAACAAATTAAAAATTGAAAATGTTTAATATCATTTGTAGAATTATATCACTCGATTATGTAGCAGATATAGGTCTGGAACATTTTCAATTATGCTGCATTTGAAAATATTGATATTAAATTATTTCTATTTCCTTAAAAATAAAATTTTTCTACGTAATTATTGAAAATTTGCTTATAAGGTTATATTTCCTCTTAAAATATTAAAACTTCCTTATTAAATTAAATTATCTTTAAAAATTATTAAAAAAATTTTGTAACAGTAAATTAAATTTAAAATTTAAAATTTCTTTAAATTTATGTGAATTTGTTCATAAACCTATATTTCCTCTTAAAACTATTAAATTTTTGATGTAAAATTAAATTTTGTATTTAAATTATTAAACATATAAAAATTAATTGTTATTAAAAATAGAAATTTTTTATGAAAAGTGTTTTTTAAAATTTTATTATAAAATTAAATTTTATTTTAAGTTCATAAAAACTTGATTACATTAAAACTTTCTCATGAAATTAAATTTTCCTAATAAAATTATTCCATTAAAATTATTAAATTGTAATAATGGTTAGATCTCATTAGTTATTAATAAGATTTTACCTTGAAATGATAAACAATTTTACATAAATATAATGCTTAATAGGTGAATAAGTTTTCAAACAGATGGAACACACCCAAAATGATATAACTTTAAAATTCAACTACATTGAAGGTAGATAAAAATTTTGAATGTGCTTAGTAAGTTATCTGAATTTAAGTAAGTTATCTATTCTATTTTTATTTGGAAAAGCCTTCACATAAATATACTGCTAATAACATAATAAATTTTGAGGCAATGTGTTAAAAATAATTAAATTAATTCACTGAGAGATGAAAATTTTCTTATCTTTTACTTTCGAATTCTAAATCGAATGTCTCATGACATGAAATATAATGACTTGCAGTTGCAATGGTGCGTCTAATGGTGTATATAAAAATGTGTGTACAAAACCTAAATTTTGGATATTTGTGCTCATTATATTTTAAAGTGTTTGTGCTCTTCGCGGGAGAAAATATTAGAATAAACTAAGACTGATAGTTAATTTCTTAGAAAAATTTTAAACTACTTAGTGGGATTTTAAATTGTAAGAAATAAACTTAATTTAAAATTATATAGAACAAAGCATTTACTATTAGGATTCAGTCAAAGTGTCATCATTTCTTTCTATTTCATTAACAGCGTCATCGTGAAAGGTATTGTTAATTGCATCAAATTCATCAGCGTAAGCATTGAATGCATCTATTTCTTCTATACTGAAATGATAAAAAAGCGTTAAAAACCACAAAATAATTTGTCAATAACATAACTGTATTAAAGAAGTAAAATTTCCTATTATTAATAACAAAGAATAAATTTCGACTTTCGCGAAACCATGCATTTACTATCAGATGATAAAACAGAGAAAAGGTTTATACACTAATGTAATAATATGATGTATTTATAATTAATGTACCAAACATATTAGAAATTGGTAAATATTTTAAAATCATTTGTGTAATTATATAACTCGATATATGTAGAATAAATATGTCTGGAATTCTGCTGCTTTTGAAAAGGTTAATATTAAAATTATTACTATTACTTTAAAAAAATTTAAATTTTTCTCTAAATTATTCAGATATTTCTTATAAGACGATATTTCCTATGAAAATATTAATCATTTCTTATTAAAATAAATTATCTTTTAAAATTATTAAAAATTCATTGCACAAGAAAATTATATTTTAAATTATTAAAATATAATTTTAAATTATAAACAACTTTATAATTATGTGAATTTGCTCCTAAAATTATATTACCTCATAAAACATTAAAACTGTATGTAAAATTAAAAAAATGTTTTAAAATTATTAAATTTACAAAATATATAAAAAATATTAAAATTTTTAGGAATATTTCGTATTAAAATTTCTTTAAGATTACTTTAAATGCATAAGTACTTGTTTATTAATATATATTTTACCTTAAAAATATTAAAACTTACAGATAAAGTTATATTTTCAATAAAATTCCTAAATTCTATTAATGGTTAAATCTTAGTATTAAGTGATAAGATTTTATCTTAAAATGATAAACTTTTTTAGAGAAATATATTGCTAACATGTGAATAAATTTTCAAGGAGATTGGGCGAAACCAAAATATATCCACTCATTACATTTTAAAGTGTTTGTAAATTTCAATGAAATTTGGTACAAGTTGGTATAGTTAGTACAAGTGACAGTATATTAGGATAAACTAAAACTGGCAGTTAATTTCTAAGAATAACTTTAAACTACTCTGTACGATTTTAAATTCTTATAAACTTAATTTATATTAATTTATTTACCAGGCAGATTCAGTTAAACTGTCAACATTTCCTTCTATTTCATCCACAGCATCATCATGAAATGAATTTTCATTTGCATCAAATTCTTCTTCGGAAGAAGTGAATGCTGTTATTTCTTCTATACTGTAATGAAAAAGAAGTGTTACAGACCAAAAAATAATTTGTCATAAACAAACTTGAATTTGAAGTAAAAATTCCTTTTATTAATAATAAAAAATAATTTTCGGCTTTCGTAAAAAATGCATTTACTATCAAATGATCAAACAGAGAGATGATTTATACAGTAATGTAATAATATGAAATAATTATAACGATAATACCAAATATATTACAAATGGGGAAATGTTTTAATACCATCTCTAATTATATCACTCGATAAATGTAGCAGAAATATGACTGTAACATTTTCATTACTGCTGCTTTTGAAAAGGATAATATCAAAATTATTACTATTTCCTTAAAAATACAAAAGTTTTCAACTAAATTATTGAAAACTTGCTAATAGGATTATATTTCCTCTTAAAATATTAAACTTTTCTGATTAAATTAAATTATCATATTATTAAAATAGGATTTTAAATTTGAAACATCTATAAAATTTTGTGAATTTGATCATAAAATTTTATTTTTTCTTAAAAAAATTAAAACTTTTTTGTAAAATTATATTTCGTTTTTAAATAATTAAACTTAAAAATTAATTTTATATAAATATTAAAATTTTTATGAAAATTTTCTTATTAATATTTATTATAAAATTAAAGATTTATTTTAAGTCATATGAACTTGTTCATTAATATATATTTTCTTATGAAAATATTAAAACTTTTGAATAGAATATAATTTTCTTATTAAAATTACTATATTAAAATTATTAAATTCTGATAATGCTTAGATCTCAATAATAAGTAATGAGATTTCACTGAGATGATAAATATTTATACATATATTGCTAATATATGAATAACCTTTCAAAAAGATTGGACAAACTCAAAATACTTTAGATTTAAAAGTCAACTACCTTAAAAATACATAAAAATGTTGATTATATTTAGTAAGTTATTAAGATTTTGTTTTGAAATTATAAAACACTTCATATAACTATACTTCTAATAACGTATTATAATTTCAAGCAGAGTGGTTAAAAATATAAATTAATTCAGTGTCGACTTAAAGGTAAATGAAAACATTCTTATCTTTACCTTTCGAATTCTACTTCATGACTAGGAATATTGTAACTTGCGGCAACGGGGCATGTAATGGTGCATGTATTTTGAAAGCTCCTAATTTCGACTGTATCATCAACGGTTGTTTCTTTGATTATTTCATTCTCAGTTTCTATTAAATTTTCTGCATCTTCAAAACTAAAATAGGACGAAAATTTGAATAATTTCTATAAAAACATACATACAGTAAAACATTCAATTATATATATATATATATATATATATATATATATATATATATATATATATTTATATATATTTCTATTTAATATTGTAAAAATTAAACCTGAAAACTGTTTACCTTTATTTTGAGTTGTTATTCAACATCGGGATGAAAACAACTCAATTAAAAAATCACAATCACTTTCATCTGACCTTAGGAAATTCATATGTTTTACCCTAATTTGATGAAACCACTCTTTCCAACCACCTGGCATTTTCTTATCAACCAAAAATGCTAAAATAACTGAGATATGTGAGACTCTGCAATGAGTGATTTCAATTTATTTCAGTAGCAAATCTTGTTCAATAAAGACATCTAAAGTTATTCCAGTTTTGTGAAATAAACATTTATTCATTTTCTCAATTCATTTTATTCATTATTCAATTCATTCAATGCAGTTCTTTCAGCGTTTTGTATGAATATAATAAAGGCCTAAAATGGATAATTTTGTCTTGTCTAGCCTAGACAAACCAAACGACTTGCTATTATTACAAGGTTATGAAACACAAATGTTGCAAATTACATGTTTTAATAAAAGTATATACGTAGTTACATCCCAGTTGAATAAGAAAATATAGTCGTATGGCAATAAACTAAATCAGCAAAATTTTGAAATAAAATGACAAAAAGTGATGAGGTGATTTTACTAAGTCTACTAAAAACCCTATCGAATAATCGAATATACTAAGAAAAAAACCAGTAGTTTAATTTTTTTAGAGTTCTTATTAAAAATTTACATTAAATTAGTTTCTTGATTTCATTTGAATAAGTATATATAATTTTATTATTAATTTTAATGATGTGTAAATTCTAAATTTTATAGGGTTGTCTGAAAACTAAAGTTTTATTTATTACCTAAATTAGAAAAATATATTATTTACTCTAAAGAGAAAAATATTCTAAAGAAAATAGATATTAGTCACTCTCATGAAAAAAATAGTCTGTATCAAAAACATATTATTTATTTTAAGAAAACGATCTAGATAAAAAATTATAGAACACTGTAAAACATTCTACTAAAAACACACTATGTACTTTAAAGTGGAATCATTCTATAAAAAATATATCTCTAAAAAGCATACTATAAAAATGAGGTTATTCACTCTAAAGAGAAAACGTTCTATAGGAAAAAACATATTACTCTCAAAAACATTCTATAAAAAACCTAAAGAAAATCACCCTATAGAAAAAAATATTATTCGGTGTAAAAATATACACTGAATAGAAAAAAAAAACATATGAAAGTAAAAGAAAAATACTTATTCACTTATAAATTTATACCGTTAACATATTCGATTACACTGTTTATGCAACTAAACAATTTTTGTAGCTTTCATTACTTGGGCCAAAGGATGGCCGAAGAGCTAGAACTTTGACCTTCGGTACAATAATTCGGGGATACAAATCCCACTGTGGCATGGATGTTCGTAGCCGTTCGAAATCGGTTTTAAGCATCAGGTTTCGGTCAAATTAGCTCTCATGTTGAGAGAAAATCGTAGTGTACCAAACCAAATTGAATGATTTCATGGTATATTTTGTTATTTTTTGCTACAGATCTCAAGGAAATATTATTAGACATAGAATACGTTATGGTGCAAAGTAAAAAAAAATATTAAAAAATTTCAAACATATTATAACTCGCAAAAATTTAAGCTTCAATTTATTTAAATGCATTGAATACTCACGTAGTTCGGGTAACTGTTTCTTCTATTTCAAATGTAACTTCTGCGTATGAATTACCGTCATTATTGCTATCTTTACTTTCATCATATATATTGTTTTTCTCGTCACTTAACTTTATTTCACATTCACTCAAACTATTGTCACTTTCATCATAAATATATTTGTTGTTACCGCTGAATCCTGATTCAATTTCGTTTTCTGAATTTTTCTCTTGCAAACTATTGTCAACTAAGTTTATTTTATTGTCTTTTAAACATAAGGGATAATTTTGATTATTAATGTTTTCTTCTTTATTGTTAATTATTTCGTTTTCTATTACTATCTGTAATAAAAAAGATGCTAAATATAAACATTTCATTTATTTTTGGAGTCACTTAAAATTTGAAAATTTTATTATTTTTCCGTAAATAACATTATACAACAGACCTATGTGACACGCCAATTAACTCCTTGTCTGTGAAATATATATGAGAAAAACCTGAATGGAAAAAAATATTCCCTTTAATTTTGTTTGTTATTATCAGCAAAATGTGAAAAATAGATTATTTTTAGAAAAAGCATTTAAATGGAATATTAATTATTTTTTATATGTTCTCACATATTGGAAGTGTTAATGGATTACAGTAAGATTAGATCAAATTACAGCAAAATAAATTAAATGACATAATTTTCTGGATAAATATGAATTTATATCCCTCAGATTCCTTTGAATTGCACAAATCCTTTACAGTATCCGAGAAATAGGTACAAATGGCACTAAATTGCCAAATTTTCGCAAGAAATTATCTGTAAGTATTCAGGAAATGGTACATTAAATATTATGCATTGGAAGAACTGAATTCGGGCTTCACGGAGTTGAAATACCGTTTTTCCTCTTGCCCGAACACAGGTTGCGCATTGCAAAGCTGGCTCATTTGAGTTGCCCGTATTGAGTTCGGGCGTCACAGGCAAGAAGTTACTGTATTAATATCAACCTTTTTAATCAACTCTATTGTTTATCTTTTTATGCATAGTAACTAACATAATGAGAATAAATGTAATACCATTCCTCTTGTACATATTTTAACATGTATTTAATATTATATATATATATATATATATATATATATATATATATATATATATATATATATATATATATTATTTGGGTTATGACACTGTGTGACGGTAAAAATGCTTAGCGATTACATGTATATATAAGAAATTGAACAAATAAATATTCTATTGATAAAAAAATGTAAAATCATATATGCTTAGAAGGAACGTCACAAACTAATTATAACAAATTTTTTATTCTGTTGGTGACAGCAACTAACAATCATTTCTAGCCTTTAAATTAATTTTTATGCAATACAAAACTGGGGCCTGCATAAAATAATTCCTTAAATTGCTAAAAAGCAATTAAAATATCAATTGTTTCAACTTTTTACAGACTTTCAAAGTTGTTTAAAATGATTACTTGAAGTCATTTAGAAAATAATAAAATAAGCAAAGTAAAATAGTAAAGACGTACTTTAATTACTAATTTTAGAGTTCATTGTCCTCGATGTCACCATTAGTTTTTTTTTTCTTGCTCAGACAGGTTTTAAATATTTTCTGGCAAATGAATTAAGTCTTAACTCTGAAAGTCCCATTAAAAGTTAATGATCAGGTTTCGGGTGTTTATTTTGAGGTTGTTATGGCTTCTTTTATTACATGCCTCGTATAAAAAACTAAAAAACAACCAATTAAATTTCAAGCTTTGATAATAGGAAGAAAGGTAATTATGTGAAGGACACTAGCACTGTAGACAGTGTAATTAGATAATATTAGCGTCACTAGGTATTGAAAAAAAGTTTACACTACGTTACACAACGTAAGTTTACACTTACGTTATATTCGTACTCTAAATGTTTCTATACAGTGAAATGTTATATTTTTTATTTTTTGCTCACCACTCTGAGCCTAGTGTTATGTAGGTATACATTGCCACATTTCAAACAAAATCTGCCGAGGTCCATGGCACAATGGTTGAAGTCGTGGGCCAGTTCGATCCTGTGTAAGGGCAAATTCGTTTCCATAATTTTATGTTCGAAGACTTCTAAATTCTGTTACATTAAAATAAATCTAGAAGGTTCTGTTACGATATAAAAGCCTCTGTTAAAACTGGGAGCAGCAGTTGCTGTTTGAGTTGTTGCTTGGCATTTAATAAACGGTGTTATTTCTTTAAATTGACTCTTCATTGTGTGCCACCTGTACTTGTATCTACGTGACAATATGACTAATTATATTATAACTATTTTAAAATTATTTTTCCTCTTATATTTTATTTAAGAAATATATATTAGGAATAGTCTATGAAAAAGGGCTTCGATGTTGAAGTGAACAGAAAAACGGAAAAACCGTTATTTTGTTCTGAACGAAAACAGGAACTGAACCGAAAAATATATCATCTTACTTCGGTTCGATATATTTTTTATATAATTTATATATCATTTTATATATCATTTTTTTACTGTAACAAACATATCAAGTTTTATTTTAATTTAATGTTAATCATATAGTTATCGCCATTGATGTACCCTAGTACTTTTCTGTTTCAGTTTTGCACGAAACTACTTGTAGAAGGGAGATTTAACTGAGTTGAATGTTGAGTTGTCAAATGCGGTTTTGATAACGGATAACAATACCAATGTTTATATTCAGAATTATATTTTTAGTTCAAATATGAATACACTTAAAAGGATTCATTCGGAACTTGTCCGGAACATAACCTATATAATTATTAATTGATCCAGTTCGAAGCCCTAATATAAAATTTAACCCTATGTATTTGCTTTCAATTTAATATACGTTAACTCACGTAAAACTCCAGTTTACAACATAAATATTATTTATTTTGATAAAAAAGTTAGTGAGTGGTTAGATTAG
>CM063500.1:4305038-4310038 GCA_032207245.1 Pardosa pseudoannulata | reverse complement strand
TATATATATATATATATATATATATATATATATATATATATATATATATATATATATATATATATATATATATATATACATATAAAACTTTAATATCACTTTTTAAAACCATACGTTTGTTTTTAATAAAATATATGTAATTTGTTGTAGTAATAAAATATATGTAAATTTTCATTCCTCTTCCCCTCAGACCCCTTCATTTCACATTACCAACTGTGGTATACCTATTTTCACGGTTGTGAGCCAATTTACACTCATAGATGTATATGAAAAAAATATAGTATAAAGTAAATATAAAGTAAAAAGTATATAAAGTATAGTATAAAGTAAATATAGAGAAGAAGTCGAGAGCACTTTCATTCCAATGACAAAAATTCGTGCTACTGATGCACGGACGAATTGTCGTGTTCAACAATCATGCAAAAGAAACAGATGTATAAACCATTGTGCTAAATGTAATAGAAATGTTTGCGGAAAATGTGTTTCAAAAACAGATTTTATGTGTAAAAAATGTTTTCCATTATTTTTTTTATAATAAACATTTCATTTAAATTAATTTGGAACTATTTTCTTTGCAAAAAACTTCAATTTTCTTGTATGAGTCAAATTGTCTTACTTCAGTAAAAATAGGTATATGATCAACATCCGTAAATCTAGTGTTAAGGAGCACCACTAGGTAGAATGTATCATTTTTGCTCAAGTGGGTTTTCGTAATTTTAAAATAGGAAACAAGCAGACGACCCATAGGCTTGGACTGCCACTCCTAAAGGTATTGATTAAGGCCTTGGAGGATATTGTGCTCTCGAACATATTTTACATGACCCAGTCACCTTTTATGACACTGTGGATCTTAGGCCGTCTTGGTCTGCGAACCTGCAACTTTCAGTTACTATATCATTGCTTTTGCCAACTGAGCTAAGGCTGCACTTTTTTCTTTGCTGTTTATTTCATTTAGTATTCATATTATTAAATTGGAATTTTAAAAATTTATTTTAGTATTTATAAAAATTTAATTACCTAACTTAATATTTCTGATTCTTTTTATGGACTTAAATAGGTAAAAAATAATACATAATAATAATTCTTTACTAAACAGAAGAAACTTATTTATGAAATTTACTTTGAAGTATTATAAGTCCAACTACAGTGTCGCAGAAAAATTTAAAAAAATAAACAAAGTTCTCACTTTTCACATTGTATAAAAACTTCTTAAGTATTATAAACAAAGTAATCTCAGCAAAACTAATTGTATAAAAACGTAGAACAAATGTTGAAAACCCCATGAATTTACGAAAATAACTGAAAAAGATGTGATATGGTGGAATATAAGAAAAAAATATAGTTTAAAGTTTATAAAAGTTTATATGGCTATTTAAAATGAATAAAATTTTGTAATTATTAATAGAAGAATATTGTCTAAAGGTCTATCTTTATTTATAGCACTGTATGTGATTTTGTCTATATTAGCAATGAGAATGGAGATGATAAAAAACCAGAATATAAAGTAATACCGACAATATTTCATCTCTTTTTAACATAGTGTAAGAAAGGGGTACACTAGTAAATGCCATAGATGTTTTCAGTGGTCTACAGAAACAAAGAGATCCAAAGTCCTTTTTTGTTTCAAAACTGGCTTAACAGGTCAGATTTTTCTCTCCTACAACCCATGATTCAGGAATTGAGGTTATCGTTGTCACCTCAACTCAATTTGCAGAATAACACTGCAGTAGAAGAGCATAGAATGTAATCCGTTTAAGTACAGGCTGATTGCCCCATACCTTAAAGTCATACTCGACACATCTTACCTGATTCCGTGACACTAGCTCTGCAGAAATAATCTAAATCAAGAACAAACTATACTCAGAGATGTTCACACTAGCAAAAATTTAAATAGCTCAGGACTTATACTTAAGTTTTAAATTGTAAAACAAATTTTCTCAACCTCAAGTCTTCTGTCATTTATAATTTCTTATTTTGTTATTTTACTTCAGTACGGTGATTTGTTCGCGGATCTCGTTCACAGTTGTGCACGTATTGTGTTATGTCTTTGCATTTTTATCGTTTAACTAACCTTTCCCACAACACGGCATAATGCATAAACAAACACTTTTTTTCTGTGTGCATATGTATAGTGTACATGCATATGTGTGAGAGAGTACACATTTAATTTCACTAATTTTAAAGGTTATATCGCCCATTATAAATACTGTAATTTATTAAGTTATTCGGGTTAGATTGTTAAAGTTCAAGATTTTGTGATTAATCATGCCAAATAAACCTCTAATTTTTAAGAAACCAAGGCAAAAGCTTCAAATGGCAATGAAATTTGTTGTGTTGTTTTATTATATCTACTGCCAAGTCTGATATATATATAAGAAACTAGATGTCTACATACACAAGAGGTGCTGTCATATTAAGTTCGAGATATGTCACAAGCGACGTCCCAGTCACAAGAACATCAGATGTCTACACACATGGGATAATGGTGCCATAAATTCCCGTCTCTTCACGTCATAATTACATCAGTATGACGCATATATTGCTTTAGAGATATCTCGACTGCAATATGGCAACACTCTTAGAGTGCTACCATATTGCGCTTCAGTTCTGGAGTTCATAAGCTTAAATTCCACAGCTATTAATACTTCGTATAGATGGCCATGTGCTCTTTTTCAGCGTGAATCTATCAAGCTGGTCGGTAGGATTTGAAATGTTTGAGTTCATAAGATGCTCTTTTAATATTCCGTTTGCCTGCACATTTTATTACTGAAATAAGTCAAACAGAATAATGTCCACACCTTTTATAGCCCTTATAATTCATCTTTTCTATTATTATTTCCTCGCAATGTTTCCATTGTTCATTTTAGCAAAATAAATTATTGACTTAAGAATCTTCTGAAACTAGGTTTTAAATGAAATGATCATTGTCATTCGTCAATTATTGCAGTATGCATTTTTTATTATATAGAACCAATTCTTAGATAAAATTTAATTAAATTTTTCTGATTTTTGTATTAATTATATACGATTATTTAGGACTAATATTTACGAAGGCTTAACATGAAGCGTAACAAAAATTAAAGTATCCCGCCACGCTGAAATGTTCACATATCCTTTCTTTTTTTCATCTCTTTATGACGTATTAATAGTCCTCAAATATTTTTAAAATTCATCATGTTATGACATACCCTGTGAACATTGAGATCCACATAAACCAATTCCTGTGTTCTAAAACGTGCATTTTTAAAATAAAAAACATTTTTCATACTCTTAGATTATACCTTCCTGTTCTTCCCGTGCGAAAGAAAATCTACCTCAGTAGACACAGGGGTAAATACAATAGAAGTGTTATATATATTACACTAAGGTACACGATTTCACTAAGGTATATTCAAAATAAATAGCTATTATAAGTGTATTATAATAAGTGTTTTGAATATCATAAACCTCCGGGTTTGTCAAATCAATCATAAGCTACAACAGTGTGTTTTAATATTCTAAAACATTTATTCATAATCTTATGATCGATAACTCTGAAGTCTGAAAGATATTATATATCAAGAATAATTAATATTTATTGCTCTGTTAGTAAGAAAAAGCAAAGTCATAAAGATAAACTCAACATAAACTCGAAAATTTTTAAAAAATCTAATGTATAAGCTTTAGTTAAAAAAATGCTAATTTATCTTTTATATTCATATCCAAACGGCTTTAGAAAGCAGCAATGTTTTCGAACTGATAGCTCATGTAATCATCCTCTTATAGTCCTCACTGAGCAAATAATATTCCAAAACAAACAACCATAAACGATGATAAAGCGTTTTCATATTCACATATCTATTCTAAGCATTAGAATCAAGGGAAAGACAATTTTTCTTTTACTTCTTTTTACGTGACCCTTAGGAGTAAGTTGATGCGATATTTAATATTTCTTTTGCTTCCAGAAGGTGTCTTCATTTCAGATAGTCAACCGATTTACGTCACTGATCATTCTTTTAACCCCTTGCCTGTAGAATATCTTTGAGAAAAACGTTCCAAAAATGGAATTTTTTTCTTTTTAATTTTGTTCTCTATTATCATTAAAATGTTAGAAATAGATTATTTTTCGAAAAAAAAATAAAGTTTAAAAGAAATAACTATTTTCAATATTTTTACTTATATGGGAAGCGTTAATGGATTACAGCAATTTTTGCTCAAATGACAGTAAAATAAATCAAATGACATAATTTTCTAGATAAATACAATAAATTAATACTAAAATATTATTATCTATATCAACTGTCATGATTTCCGTACCCTGAGATTCCTTTGAATTTCATAAATCTGCACAGTATCTGAGAAATAGGGACAAATGACGTAAAACTGCCGAACTTTTCACGAAAAAGTATGTGTATCCTTTGTAAAGTAGTAGCAAATTAAATATTATGCATTGAACGAACCTATTTCAGGCTTCACGAAATTGAGAGGAAAATTTTTTTTGTTCGAACTCAGATCGAGCATTACAAAATTGGCACATTTGCGTTGCTCAAACTGAATTCGGGCATGACAGGCGAGGGGTAAATATGTGGGAAATATTTTATATTTTATATTGTTCGATACTTGGGATTAATAAACAACACGTAGTAAAGTGAATTTGAGGCTTACAGAATGTAGACTTATTTAGTAAATCAGGCACGTAAGTAAAAATTTATATTAGTCACATATGTTTAACATATTAAAATGCGAAGAAATAATTTCATTTCAATTGATTCAGTTTCTAAAAAGTTCTGTTAATAATATGCTTTTTGAAATATTCAAATAAGTATTTGTTATGTTTGAAAAGGTATGACGAAAGTGATTACCACATTCTCTTTTAGAAGAACTTTTGATTCTGTGTATCTGAGAATGAATATTTTTTGAGGAACTGAAAATTTAAAATTCACATTATTATTCAAGTTACATTATTGAAGTTTTAAAAGGATGTATTTTTTTAAAATTTCTTTAGCAAGGCTTCAATTTTG
>CM063500.1:4292538-4295038 GCA_032207245.1 Pardosa pseudoannulata | reverse complement strand
AATTGACTATTTTATGCCCTAGTTATTAGAAAATAATTTATGGAGAGTTCTAAATTTAATATTTTATTACCAGGAAAATAAAGTGAGAAGTAAGAAAAAATAATTAATCATGATATTAAAATGAATTCCAACGGAACACATTATTTTAAAGTTTTTAAGTGGCTTTACAGTTTATGTGGTATAAAGATGGCATACCATTAAATTAAGTTTTTATCCTTTGCTTTTTCCAAGTGAATGAAATTAGAAAGAATACTGAAATAAATATTTAATAAATTTTACATAAAAATTTTTATGAAAATAGATTTACACCTAGGAAAAATCTTTAAAGAGATTAAATGCAAATCAAGCTCAAATTTAATTAAAATCAAGACTGGTAAAGTAATATAAAATGCATTTAACGAAAACCTGTGAAATTCGTGACGCATCGCTCTTTTTTTTTTGTAACTAAAAATATTGTTCGTACTTTATTAAAACTTTTTGAATAATCATTTCTCTCAAGCATTAAGCCTCCTCTCTCACTATTCATACATACATCCATACACACATATGTACGTATATATATATATATATATATATATATATATATATATATATATATATATATATATATATATATAAAAGCCCGACTCCCCGCTCAGAAGTGACTTTATGACTCTACCCTCCTCGCTATGATTTGTTGGGATAGTGGTTGGAATTATATTATAGCCTAGAGGCTTCTTTTAACAAGTTCAAACACTTTTAGTGTGTAGTGGTATTCGTCGAAACTCTTTAATCAAACACGTTATTTGTAAACGTTGTGTCTCCGACGGAGTTCATAAACGCATATTTTTGAAGTATATATTGACAATGCATTGAATGCATTTCATTGCATTCCATGCATTGCAAATGTTTACCATTATCTGTACCAATAGTTTGTTCTTAATGCTAATTAATACTAAAGAAATTACAAAGAAGAACAAAGAAAAATTAAAAGACTCATCGTGATTTTCCTATTATCTTTTATTCTATTGTTTTTAGCTGTCAAGGAAATACTATTATAATACAATGTATTTGGATGCGAAGAATTGTACAGAGATGCAGTGGTGCTTTCTAGATTACATATTATTGAGATATATGCATGAGTAAATACATACTCACAAAGATATATTCATGTTTACAATGGTATTTACAAAATTATTTTTAAATTATTCACATATTTACAAATATGTGAAGCTTTTCCTATATTTGTGCATTACACAAATCTACCGTTATTACACATGATTGTGTGTACAGTTATTGCTAATCAAAACTATATACATATTTAGAATTATCATACATTTTTACAATGTATTAACCTATCTATAAATATGTATACACATTTATATATTTCATGTCTTTTCTACATACACATTTACATTTTTCGTTTTTTATCTCTCTTTTGCATATTAATATAATATTAATTGTTCTCCTTTAAAAATGAATTTTAATATTATTATTCTTAAATAATCGACATATAAACAATTAATTTTTAGAATAGATTTCAAAATAACTTTTCTTAATAAACATTTTTAATATACATTTTTTAATTAAAGATATTACGGGAACAAAATTTCATACATATTTTAACAATTGAATATAGTAATAGATTCAAATAGAATTAAGTATTTCACTAGCTTCATATTAAGATAATTTTAATTTTTTTAATTTCATAAAATAATTTGACAACACACAAGTAATTGCACATTTAGAACATTTTCTTGGTATTCAAAACATAAATTCTTTTATTTAAACGAGACAAAATTTCAGAAAATAGTTTACCACACTTATATATATATTTATTTTTTTCATTTTAAAAAATTATTGACAAAACACAAATTATTTTTCCATATTTAGAAGGCTATTGAAAATAATTTATTTGATATTTACAAAACACAACTTTTCAACTGAACATTATACAAGCACAGAACGTCACAAAATATTTTAACACATTTATATAGTTTTTAATTTTATAACAGAAAGTTTGACAACAAAGAAGTCGTTTTACATAGAAACATATGATTCACATCCATTATACATTTTTCAATTAATATTATACCAGGAAAACATTTCTTTGTGTATTTTAATCGGTTTGTGTACACATAATATTTACTTAATATATACATTTTAAAATTTTTCAATTAAACAGTAATATAGGACAAAAATTAATAAAATATTTCAAGATATATACATATTTTTTATTTTGACAAAACATTTTGTTTTTTATATTTAGCATATTTACTTGACAAACACAATATACAGATTTTCAATTAAACATTAAACGACGACAATATTTTTAACATAACACTCACATTTATACTTTTTTTATATTATATATTTTATTTTTTTATTAACAGTCTGACAACACACAAATTGATTTTCATTTAAACTAATTCCTTGACATTCACAAACACAAAATACAAATTTTTTTATATTTCCAAAATTATATATTATGACTCGTTGCACACAATTATCTTTTATAACT
>CM063500.1:4282538-4287538 GCA_032207245.1 Pardosa pseudoannulata | reverse complement strand
ACTTGTATGATGTACATTGTATGGAAAAGCAATCACATAATTGCAAATATGGTACAGCATAGTCAAAATTTTATTTAAAAGAAAAAAATGCATTCTAAATTGATCTGACATTTGCCATTAGTTTTAATACCGTTGGTTCCATAAGAGCGTGTCATGTATTTCTCTGAAAATACTTATGAATTAATTAAAAATACATTTGTACAGTGTTGTATGCATATTAAACTGATATGTATTTCACCTAATAAGTTGTACAGTCCCCATTATTCTCGATTATGCAAGAATCACTTTATCAATCGGTTTTGACGATGAGCGGCGTTTACCCCATTCCGGTAGGTCGTCAACATTTTGTACAGCTATATAACGTGCTACCCACTTCTTGGCGAACGACTCCGACTTTCTCGTGTACCGGTCTTCAGCTGAACAGGACATTTTTGGTCCTTTTGGAGGATTACACAAAAACAGTGCCTCAAAACGGCTCGCATACGCGACACTCATTTTGGAATTGTTGATTTAAACACAGCAAAACAAATCGAATAAAGAATATAGCCATAAAGCATTCTTTTATAATGTTTGAAGAACACGTGCAATTAAGCCGGTATCTGCGTGCTATCTATTGACGAAGTTATGAGCGACACGCTCTTGTGGAACAGATTGTAAATACATTCAGTTAAAAAAAACAAAAGTAATGAATAGTATAAATCTACACTGCTGATTTTTGATTGCGCCAATAATTCATTAGTTTGGATACAGTAGTCTCTCAATTTAATTGCTAAGAATTATTTCTGTATTTACAAATATATTCTTGAATGCATAAATGTATATTTTAATATAATAACTTGTATTCCTAAATAAAAAATGAAGAGAAATTATTTTTTGCAATTCACACATCATTTTCTTTCAACCAGCATTGCAAAATATAACTTACTAGATTCCTTTCCAATTCTTTTAATTTTCACAAGCTGTAACAGTCAAAAATTATTCTTTCTACTTAATGATACTGAATGCTCGTTTAAAAATGAAGCACTAAATTCCATCATTTTAATTAAATTATGTGAAGCATGTTAAGGTTTTCAAATAATTTTACTCTTAATGGTTAAAACATGTAAATAGGTATTTAGTTTCAGCTTGCAAGAGAAAATGCCTTAAAAATACCGTTTTATAATTTGCTTAAAATTGTTAAAGCTTTTGTTTCATTCTCAGTAAAATCCTAATGAGTATCTAATACTTAATTAAATAAACTAATATAATGTTTAAAGATGCATTCACTAGGTACGTTGCTTAAGAAACTGCTGAAATCACGTTGAACGGAATAAATTTAATTTATGTTGCACAACAAAGAAACATTTTTATCAGTCAAAAAAATTAAACGTGATGCACTTAATTAATAAGTACATAATGCTAACAACGGACGAAAGTGAATAAAGGTGAAATGCGTGTATAAGAGATTAAAATAAGTATCATGTAACTCTAAAGACTGTCGGATGTGTAAAGCAAAATTTCTTTTATTACAGCTTTAAGATATAAAACTTATTTAAGCTAAAGCCAGTCGGATGCATTGTGCATTAATATGTTTCATTATATGATATTGAATTAAAAGACTAGTATTTGATCTGCATATTAAGCGGCAAAGAAAATTCTTTAATTCTCTATAGAACATTTGAGAAACAGAGAGCATTATTTTAAAATTTAATGTGCTTGTGAAGTGTTTTATTACTCTAGAAAGTAAAAAAGTTGTTAGTTAATGAAAGATTAAGAACAAATTTCTGAGTAACGCTTTAGTACAAACAATAGATGTTTAGAATATTTGGATGAATGATTTAAAATTTGAAAAAAGTGATTAGATCTAGAGAGAAAAAATGATTTCTAAAACCGTGTAGTCTCCGATCTTGAAAAAGGAAAGAAACATGTGCTGACCAAATGACAGCTAAAGCAATGATTGTACTTTTATAAGGATCAGTCAAACGCTATGTTGTATGGGTAAAAGGGACTGAGATTATGTTACAACTTTATATGTAACCTAAGGTTTTCTGGTCTATAAGGAGAAATATTCCAGATTTTTCCCCGTAAGTTTTTTTTTTACATGCAAAATCTACTTTTCAATATATCTAGCTCCAAAATGTAAACATTTGTTGGGGCATTGAAATTGGCTCGGACCGAGCCAATTTGATTCATTAAAAATTTGATCACTATATAATATAAATCTTTAATATCACTTTTAAGAAACATACGTTGGTTTTTAGTTAAGTAATAAAATGTATGAAAACTTTCATTCCTCTTCCCTGCAGACCCCTACATTTCACATTATCAAATGTGATATACCTATTTTCAACGGTTTTGAGCCGATTTGATTCATAGAATGGTTTAAACAGTTAATCTCATAACACGAAATTTGTTGGCCCTATCACGCCTGGGCAACAGTCACGTCGCACGTGATTTGTTCATCTTCTCATTTTGCATTCCTCATATACAGTATTTTGTCTATGTGGGAGCTATTGTCACTTGTTTTCGTTACTATGCTACATTATTGCCCACTTCACCATTGTGCTTTGTAAATAGTAATGTTTACAGAAATATGTTTCAAAAAGAGATTTTATATGTAAAAAATGTTTTTCATGAATTTTTTTATAATAAACATTTTTATTTAAATTAATTTGGAATTACTTTCTTCAATTTTCTTAAATAAGTCAAATTGGCTCACTTCAGTAAAAATAGGTATATAATCAACATCCAGTAAATGTAGTGTTAATGAAATCCGGAAAGACATTTCGGGCTTCAGAAAACACGTGATTCATCCGATTGATGTCGTTGCTTTAAGATTTCTTTTGTCATATAAACAAAAGGAAATGGCAAAGTGAAAATTTTCTTCTATAACAAATGCTATACTAGACATTCCACATGAACTATTACAGAGGTTTTGACACAGGTTTTCTTTTACCTTTAGCAATGAAATCCCGTTCAACGTCTAAAAAGCAATTTTTGTGTTGTAGATTTTACCTGGTCATCTAAGTGGTATCGTTGATTTGAAAATTTGTCTTTCATGGAAATAAAACCAGATAGATGACAAGGGAAATTTTCTGGTTCATAAGGTGGGAGAACCCATACTCTTTTAAATGTTCTATGTAAATTACGCTTTTCAAAATAATTATCTCCAGTTTTTAAATGTTTCTTAAAGTATAATTGAAACTTAAATTTTTTCTTTCAAAAAATCCCTTTTAACATCCGATATCCATTTATGAGTTGCAGCTTTTACCTTGCCTCTCGAGTGATATCATCGATTTCAAAGTTCGTCTTTCAGGAGACCAAAAACATTGAAGCCACAATGTAATATGCACTAAAAGATGATCTCACTTTCCACTTAAACCTTTTCAGAAGTTTAAGTAAAACTTAACGTTTTTCCTGTTTCCAGTCTTGCGATGTCATTCAGGAATATAAAATTTTCAGCATAAACTGTATAAAACTTTCAATGCAGTTAAACAGTTTTATCCACAAAAAACAAAACAAAGCACATAAATTATATTTGGATGCCCCATTCTATAGACAATACAGGTTTACAAGCAATTAGCAGACAAAATAAAATTAGGCTACGTTACAAGATACAATTGAATTTCTTATTGATGCTACAAAGGTTCATATAAAATAGTATTGCATCGAAAACTTTTACAACTATCATTTCTTCAGAACTACATAGATTATCCGAAAAATGTAATTGTGTGCAATCAAATTTTTGCATATTATAATTAATTTATAGATAAGCTTTCTTAGTAAAAACCTACACACAGCTTAAAAATAATACAAAGGAATGTACTAGTAACTGGTTAGTAATTATCTATTAATTCTCCCTAAATGGGTTGACACTATAAAAATTCGTTTTCCTTCAACAAAATGCATTTTAAACAACTATAATATTTTATAATTTGAAATGATTTTAAGTTTTGATCTACTTTTAGATGATAGAGTAATTTTTTCTGATGGTTTTCTAAAGTCCACTGAATACATCTTGAAATTAGAATAAACAATAATAAATAAAAAAAGACCAACATTTCAATTGTTGACATTTGGTAAGTTTAAAGTTGAATAGACTAAGGTTCTGTGATATGTAATTAAATACACGTTACTTATTTTATTTTGTTTTTTTACACTTTGATTAACCTATATATATATATATATATATATATATATATATATATATATATATATATATATATATATATATATATATATATATATATATATATATATATATACGTAGTTATTTCTATCTTAAACTAATTTTTGGGTAGTTCTGTCCTTTTCTGCCATTTTCTTAGCAACTTCAGTTAACATCTTTTTTTAATCTGTGTGATTATTTCCACTTTCAAGTAAAATAGATTTTAAAATAGATCCTGAAGCTTAAACTATGTCATCGGCATGATCAATGTCACTTGTGAATGCAAACTGTGATTGGTTGGCACAGACAACTATTAAACTAAAATGTACATGTTTTGTAGACAGTCGTTGAGAGTTGTTGTAGATCACCAGATAAAGTTATCTGAGAAAAAATTCATTAAAAATAAAAACAATATGTCCAATGATATTGATAAAAAATTATGTAAGGACTTAAAGCCTTGTAAAATTTTCATTAATGTCAATTAACCAGAAAAACACTGATTTTAATCTCATATCCACTTTTTTTATTATTTTTATATTCACAATATTTCAATGTTAGATATTCATGTTCAATAAATTTTTGAGCTGCAGTCTTTGTATAAATAGACATATAAAATAGACATACAACAGCATGAAACAAACAGCAAAATTTTAATATTTTGTATCCCCTATATAATAATAGCCTAGATTATCTGTACGTCTGTCTTCCAATTTATGAAGCGGTTGGACCTAGAATTGATAGAGGCATCCATAAATAGCAAAATTCAAAGAGAGTAATGTTTTTCTTCTAGTTAACTATCGATCAGATTCTAAATTAAATTAGTATAAATATGCTTCATATCACAGCTAAAAAT